>JAJPUD010006084.1:123116-139231 GCA_023553655.1 Myrmecobius fasciatus | reverse complement strand
TTTTTTTTTTCCTTTTCTCTATCAGTTCCTAAGAAAAGCAGATGGGATATCACCATGAACATTGCAAATTTGAATGGCTAAAGGAAATACCATATTGTTGGTTGAGTGGAGTGGGGAAAAGTGGAGAATGCTAAACAGGCAGAGGAGCCCTATACAGTAGAAGTAGTGGAGTGGGATGATGCTTGAGGCTATCTCAGGCTCATGGAATCACTGAAACTTAAGAGTTGGAAGGAATCTCAGAAGCCATCTAAACCAAGATGGAAAACAGTCTTGTTTAAGACCTAACTACCCAACAAGCTACTATCCGGCCTTTGATTTAAAGACCTCCAATGATGAGCAAAGACACAACTTCCTGCAGCCAGTCATTCCTAAGGCAGCTAGCTAGCTCTCCCAGCGGATGGAATACTGGACTTAAAACCAGGAAAACCTGAGTTCAAATCTGGTCTCAGACACTTATTAGCCATGTAGTCCTGGGGCAATTTGTTTAATCTCTGCCTGCCTCAGATTCCTCTTGTAAAATGAGGATAAGAATAGTATCTACCTCTCAGAGTCATTGCTACAATGTAAAAATCATATATTTGTAAAGTACTTTGTAAACTCTAAGAGCTACATAAATGTTAGCTGTTATATTCCTGGACAGCTTTCATTGTCAAAAATTGTCAATCCTAGATTTGGTTCAGCATAATCTCCACTCCTTGTTCCTAATTCAGCCCATCTGGGGCCAGGCAGAGTAAGGTTTATCATTCCTTATCAAGTCTCCATTAAGCCTTTTTTTCTCTAGACTAAACATTTCCAGACCTTCAACCAGACGTCAAAAGCCTTATAATCTCAAGATTCTTTGTCCACCTGGGAACCTTCTTTTACACATTCAACAACTCACCAGTGTTTTTCTTAAGCAATATCCTTCCAACAGTACCAAACAACTCCTTTCTTCCCACCAGATTAAGCCATCCTTCAATAACATCTTCAGCAGATTAAGCACAGGTCCCTTCACAAGTATTACTGTCTTCTTCCTTCCTTTCCTGAGTATATGTTGCCTCATCATCTGTGTAATGTGCTCTTCCATTTGAGCTCAGCTTTCTGACTACTTAATTCACATAGGAGACTTTGTTATAAATGAGTGACCAGGAGGAAAATAAAGGAGAAAAAGATCAGAAAGAAAAAACAAGAGAAAGTATGGAAAGTGTGATTTATTTATTTAATTGTATTTGCTTTTGTACTCATAGGATTTAGAGCTAAAAGGAATTTTTCAATCCAACTAGCCTTGCCCCTTTATCTTACTGAGGGTTATACAGGAAAAGTGACTTATCCCTTTTTTGGTGAGTGCTACAGAGTCTTGGTTTGGGCATGAAAACTTATTTTAACAAGTCAACAAACATTGATTAAGCTTCCAACATATGTGATGCACTGTGACTGATGCCAAGGATACAGAGATTAACAATGGCATAGTTGCTGACTTTGAATGTTCAGATCCAAAGAATAAGTGTTCATGGTTCAGTGTTGACTTGGAAGGTATCCAGTAGTAAGTCCCTTGAACCTGTACTTGGCCTTGGTCTATTTAACATGTTTTTCACTAATTAGATTAAAAAAGATAGCTGGTAGGCTTGTCAAATTTACATAATGTTCCAATTCAACTCTATATAGCCTTCCTGTCTTGAATCTCTGTCCCCCTTACCATTTGACTGATACACCCTGTCAAGTCTCAGCCATGGATCATTCCCACTGTTTGCCATCTTCTCCCCTACACACTTGCTGCTAAATGAAGGTGGAGAAAATCACATAACTGTTCTGACTGAATCCATTACAAATTTATGTCACGCAATCTCAATTGCACCCTTCTTGTCATTAGGCAATCCTACTATACTTTCCTCATCAACTTCCTTATCCCACTCTTCACAGTGGCTCTACTAAACCTTTCCATCTCTTCTCAAACCTCCCATGAGTCCCCCTCTCTTCAAGGCTCTCAGCTGGGAATCTTGCTTTATATTTTAAAGAAAAAAATTGAGTCTATTTTCCAGGAGCTCCTTCTTCATCTTATATCATTCATATTCCATCTGCCACTATCTCTTCCTTCACCTCCTTCTATCTCACATGATTAAATAGCTTTACCACCTACCAAGGCTTATTTGTCCACCTGCTCAACCAATTCTAATCCATTCCAAATTGTCCTCTGTCATTTATTTTCAATCTCTCCCTGTTTAGTAGGTCATTCTTTACTATTTACAAACATGCTCATGTCTTTCACATTTTGAAAAGAAAAAAAAAAACCCTCACTTGATCCTTTCATCACACTAATTATTGTCCTATCTCTCTTTTGCCCTTTGTGGCTTAGCTTTTTGGAAAATCCATCTATAACAAATATCTTCACTTTCTCTCTTCTCACTCTCTTCTTAACTTTGTACAATTCAGTTTCTACCTTTAAAATTCTACCAAAAAATGCTCTCTTCAAAGTCATCAGTGATCTCTTAGTTGCAAAATCCAATGGTCTTTTCTCATTCTTCATTCTCCTTGACCTCTCTGCAGGTTTTGACATTGTTAATCACCCTCTCCCTTTTGATATTCTCTTTTCTCTACATTTTTGGGAAATTACTCTCTCCTATTCTTCTTTGTATCAAACTACTGAATCCTCCTTCAGAGGAGCCCTCTTCACTTCTCCTTCTATATTATTTCATTTGATGATCTCTCCCATGAATTCCTCTTTTTATGGAGGTGGTTCTCAAATCTACTTATCCTGCCTAACCTCTCTGTTGACCTTCAACCTTACATATCTAACTACTCTTCATAACTGGATTTTCAGTAGTTATCTTAGATTAAATTCATCCAAAACAGATTCATTATTTTTCCTCCTAAACCCTCTCCATCTCCTACTTTCCCTTTCACTGTACAGGGCAAGGCCATCCTCCCAGCCCCTCAGGCTTCCAACCTTAGAGTCATGCTGCACTCCTCACTATCTCTTACCTCCCTCCAATCTGTTGCCAAGGCTTGTCATTTTCAAGATGCTTTGTATCATCTTTCCATCTTCTTCCCTCTCTTCTTTGACACCGTTGCCAGTTAGTGAAGCCCCTTATCACTTTGTACCTGGACTATTACAATACCCTTCTGCTGTGTCTGTTTGCCTTAAGTCTTTTTGCACTCCAATCCATACTCCATTCAGCTACTAAAGGGATTTTCCTAAAGCACAGATCTGATGTTACCCCTCACTTGTTAAATTCCAGTGGCTCCTTTTTACCTCCAAAATCAAATACAAAATCATTTGTCATTAAAAGTCCTTCATAACCTAGTCCCCTCTCACTTTTATGGTCTTCTTATACCTACTCTTTATATTCTGATCCAGTGACAATGGGCTCTGGCTGTTCTATAAGCAAGACATTCTATCTCTCAGCTCCAGGCATTTTCTCTGGCTAGCCTTCATTCCTAGAATCCTCTCTTCTTCAACTCTATCGACTGATTTACCTGGCTTCTTAAATCTCAACTATAATCTCATCTTCTATAAGAAAGAAGTTTTTCCCAACTCCTATTCATTTTAGTGCTTTCTATTACATCTTATTTATCCTGCATATAGCTTGTTGCCAAGATTTGCTTACTTATTACCCTCTCCATTAGATTGTAAACTTCTTGAAGACAGAAGCTAACTTTTGCCTATTTCTGGTTCCCTGGTGCTAAGCACAGGACCTGACACATGAAAGCTTAATAAATGTTTATAAATTGATTGAATGACCTAAGCAAAATGTAGTAAAATAAAATTGATCAGAAACAAACAGTTTTGCATATGATTCCCCCCCAAAATTTAAAACTAGCATATATATATATATATATATATATATATATATATATATATATATATACACATATACACACACATACATGCATACATGCATAAAGCAATACAAGGACACTCAAGGTATCTCTTAAGAACTTTAGAATTAATTGTATGATATAGGAAACACTGGCACAGGACCACCCAGCATGATGTGCCCTCATCAGAAAAGATGCTGTATTCTATGAGCAAAGCAGAATTGCATTAGCCCAAAGGAAATGCAAAATACTCAAAATTAGAGAAACCACCCCAAATATTCACGTGAACTATTTGTGTCAGACCTGTGGCAGAGCATTCTGAGCTTGTATTGTGTGTAATTAGGCACAGTCAGACACATTGCAACTTGATTCCAACATAGTAATGTATTTTGGTCCTCTTCTAAAATGGACAACAACAATTACATATGTATATATATATATATATATATATATATATATATATATATATATAATATTTATATAGTGCTTTAAGGTTCAAGGCACTTTACAAACAATGTCTCATTTTCTCATCATAACAATCCTGGAAGTTAATTACTCTGATTATTCCAGACTGACTTGCCCAGGGTCATAAGTATGGAGGTGGTTCATAAGTACAATATGTCTGAGCCATGCCTAAGAATCGTTCATTTGAAAGACATTTGGAAGTTATAGTGGAATACAAGTTAAAGATATGTAATGGTGGAATGGTTGATTTATTCAACCCCATTTGACTTGAAGTAAGTGATATGATCAATCAATCAATTCAATCGGATTTTAATCTAAGTGCTAAAAGGCTTTTAAACTGGAATGACTACTAAAAGTATATGTTCAAAGGGGCTGAAGAAATATGGCCACACTTCAGAGATTTCCCACAAATTATCAAGGAAGTTGAAAAGGGATTGATTTCCAGAAGTTGGAGCAAGAGTGGTTAACAAAACTATTTGGTATTGGCTAAGAAATAGAGTAATTGATCAGTGGAATAGCTCCGGTTCATAAGATACAATAGTCAATGACTATAGTAATCCAGTGTTTGATAAGCCCAAAGACTCTGGTTTCTGGGAGAAGAACTCACAAAATTTTCTGGGAAAATTGGAAAATAGTATGGCAGAAATTAGACATTAGATATTGACCAATACCTAACATCCTATAAGATTAAAATAGGTTCATGATTTATTTAGACATAACGAGTGATACTATAAGCAAATTAGAAGAACAAAGGATAGTCTACCTCTCAGATCCATGAAGAAGGAAGAAATTTGTGACCAAAGAAGAACTAGAGGACATTATGAAATGCAAAATTGCATTAAGTTAAAAAAATTTTATACAAACAAAACCAATGAAGACAAGAATAGAAGGGAAGCAGAAAACTTGGGGGGGGGGGGGAATTTATATCCAAGGATTCTGGTAAAGGCCTCATTTCTAAAATACATAGGGAATTGACTCAAATTTATAAGAATGCAAGCCATTCTCAAATTGATAAATGGTCAAAGAATATGAACAATTTTCAGATGAAGAAATTAAAACCATTTCTAATCATATAAAAAAATATTGATCAGAGAAATGCTAATTAGGACCACTTTGAGATACTACCACACACTTCTTATATTGACTAAGATGACAAGAAAAGATAATGATAAGTGTTGGAGGGGATTTGGGAAAACTAGGACATTAATACATTGTTGATGGAGTTGTGAACTGATCCAACCATTCTGGAGAGCAATATGGAAGTATGCCCAAAGGGCAAATGGTCCATACCCTTTGACCCAGCACTTTCTCTACTGGGCCAGTACCCAAAGAGATAATAAAAAAGGAAAAAGGACCCACATGTGTAAAAATGGTTGTAACAGTCCTTTTTGTAGTAGCAAGGAACCGGAAACTGAGTGAGTGCCCATCGGGCAATGTCTGGAGAATGTCTGAATAAGTTATATTATATGGATATTATGGAATATTATTGTTCTATAAGAAATGATCAGCAGAGTGATTTCAGAAAGGCCTGAAGAGACTTACATAAACTGATTCTAACTGAAGTGAGTAGAACCACGAGAACATTATACACAGCATCAAGAAAACTATGTAATGATCAATTCTGATGGATGTAGCTCTTTTCAGCAATGAAGTGATTCAAGCCAATTCCAGACTTGTGATGGAGAAAGCCATCTGCACCAGACACAGAACTGTGGGAACTGAATGTGAATTACAACATAGTATTTTCGCCTTTTTGTTGTTGTTTGATTGCTTTCTGTTTTCATTTTTTTTTCTTTTTGATCTGATTTCTCTTGTGCAGCATAATTGTGTAAACATGTATAAAGGAATTATGCACGTTTAACATAGATTTCTTGCTGTCTGGGGAGGGGTGGAGGAAAGGGAGGGAGAAAAATTTGGAATATAGGTTTTGCAAGGGTGAATGTTGAAAACTATCTTTGCATATATTTTGAAAATAAAAAGCTATTATTTTAAAAAGAAAAAGAAAAAAATTTTAAAAAAAAGAAAAAAGAAGTTGGAGCATCACGTTCTAGTTAAATACAGCTCTTCCCATCCTCCAAGAACTCTTATAGAGAGAGAAAGCTCTAGTTTTAGCCTTGACAAAGTTTTCTCTCCTGCCCCAGAGGACATTGAAAACTTCAGAGGGTCTAGAGGATGTTGGACCTCCCATCTTCTCAGCAATGTCCTAGTTGAAGGTGGTGGAATGGTTGATTTATTCAACCCCATTCAACTTGAAGTAAGTGATATGATCAATCAATCAATCAATTCAATCAGCAGAGTGGATCTGTAGATAGTAGTGTCTGCATCAGGAGCCAAGGACATATAGACAAAAATGCATCATGCCTTAAGGAGAACTTTTTCAGTACCTTCCAAATGAGAAAAAGGGACTTTTGCACCCAGGAACGAGTTACTTCTTTACCATATATATTCTCTAAGCTTGAGTCTACTTTGTCCTAAACATTGTGCTTGTAGGATAGTGTGCCATAGATATTTGGCAGGATGTTTTATACCAAATATTATTATTGTGCCACTTTAGTCAGTACTCCCTTTCTAAAGTTTCTTATGGCTGACTGAACAAAATGATTCTCAATTGATAATCTAGGGGGAAGCATACCAGTAGAGACTCAAACTAGTGTCTTTAAAGAAAGTCATTCCATTGCCCTTCAAAAGGTATCTGTAGAATTTTGGGTGGGGGACATACAGCTATCTTAAACCTGGGGACCCAACTCATCAACAAGAATACTTCTTAGAGCATTCTTGAACTTCATATTTGTTGAATATGACATAGCAAGAGAACATAAACTGTTTGAGGATATGAATTGTTTAATTTATATCTTTATATGAATAAGGCCTAACACTGTGCTTTATGTTGTTTAATAAATAACTAGGTGGTGAAGTGATCAGGAATCAGGAAGACTCAAATTCAGTTCTAGCCTCAGATACTTATTATCTATGTAAGATACTGGTCAAGTCACTTAATCCTATTTGTCTCCCTTTCCTTATCTAGAGAAGGAAATAGCTAAGCACTCCAATATCTTTGCCAAGAAAAGAGAAAAATTCCCTAAAGAGAATTATGAAGAGTCAGACATGGCTAAAATGACTAAACAACAAATATTTGTTGAACTGACAAAAATGTAATATGATCTTGGGTGCCTGGGGTAGAAGCAATATCTGCATTATATAGGCCATGATGATTAAGAGGATAAAGAGACTATCCTTGGAATTTGGTTAGGAAGCCTGGAGCTTGAATCCTTGACTTGGCTTCCTTGTTACCTGAGGCATAAAGATTCTATGCTATAAGAAATTACTTGTTCTAAGGTCTCAGAGAATTCCCAGTGCCTTGAAAACTCTCTTTCTAATCAAGATTTGCTGCACAAGAGCTGCAAGAAATGAGAGGTCTAGCTTTAGTCTTTTTCATCCTTTGTATGTAAATTTATTTTTATTTCATTTTATAATTCCCAAGTATTTTCTTGAGTACTAGTTCTGAATGTGAATCAGTGGACTTGGCTGAGTAAGGCCTATCCCAGAATAGTTAAAATGAGAGGGGGAAAATACGGTTGACAATCACACTGTACTATGCCCTTGTCAGGCCACATTTAAAGTATTATATGAAATTCTAAGTGCCACATTTTAAAAGCAGAAAATATCCACAGGAAGATAATTATCCTTGTAGAGAACTTCCAGATCATGTACATGAAGATAGCTTATAGGTACTGTGGTATAAATGTTTAACAGTCGTCTCTCTGGAAAAAATGAATGTACAAGACATTTTAAAGTTTAATCTGTACCATTAATTTTTTTCTCTATCATATTCTTAAGTGTAGACAATCAATAAATAAAACAATTTACATCAATGAGATTAATATATAGATAAAACAATTTATATCTAAATAAAATTTAGATATAAATAAAACAATTTTATATAAGTGAAATTTATATATAAATAAAGCAATTTATCACTATATATTTATATATACATTAAAAATTTATTCTAAAACAATAAATCAAGTTCTGACTTTCAGCATTTGATCTTCTGAGGTATAAAGGCTCACAATGAATATATAACAATTGGCTCTAACAAGCTAAGACAAACTAGCTCCATCCAGCACACTATGAGAACTAGAGATGTTCAGCTTGAAGAAGACAAGACTAAGGAGGGGAGGGAAAAAATAGACATTTTTCCAAGGTCCTACAGGAACAAAAGGTAGATAATGCAGAGAAACAAATTTAGGCTTAATCAAGGGGGGAAATCTCTAACAACTAAGGCTGTTCAAAAGAGGGAATAGGCTAGATTTTTTCCCTAACTAGAGATCTTCAGAAAAATAAATGGATGACTATTGGGGGAGGAGGAAAAGATAGGGGAACATAACAGAAAAAATTCTTATTAAGACACCTGTTGAACTAGATGGCCGCAGAGGTCCTTTCCAACTGTGAGATTCTGCGATTTCAAAAAATGTTTGCTGAATTGAATTGCATCATCAAGCTGGCAGTAGGATGATGATTTTTCTTTTTTCTTTTCATTTCTTTATTTTATTTTTTTGTTCTTGTTGTAGAAGCTCTCAAAGACCTTCTTACCAAGTCATAGAATTCTAGTTCTAGAGCTGGAAGAAACCTTGGAGACCATCTAGTGCAATCCATTCCTTCTTCATTTTACAGATGAGGAAACTGAGTTTAAGAAAGAACTTGTGGGGGCAGCTAGATGGCGCAGTGGTTAGAGCACCAGCCCTGAAGTCAGGAGGACCTGAGTTCAAATCTGGTCTCAGACACGTCCTAGCTGTGTGACCCTGGGCAAGTCACTTAACCCCAATTGCCTCAGCAAAAAAAAAAAAAAAGAAAGAAAGAAAGAAAGAAAGAACTTGTGTCTTCCCCAAAGTCTCACAGGTGGTAAGTATCAGAGGCAGAACTCAAACCCAGATCTTCTGAAAACAGAATCAAAATTCTTTCCCCAATACCAAGCTGCCTCTCAAAACAGAGAGCTGCCTATGTAGGAGAGCTATTGAAATACTACAGTATTAAAGCATTGATTCAGTTGGTTAATAATTATATCTTAAATGCCTATTAGGTGCCAGGCACTTTGCTCAGTGATAGTAAGAAAGATAGTTCTAACCAACAAGAAGCTTACATCTAATTATAGAAGGAAACAGACAAAAGGAAGCTGAGACAGGTTGGGTTGGGGAAGGAAGGTACTCTTTCCCAAAGTCAGGATGGAGGATCCCAAAGTAATGTAGCCAGGTGGGAAATAAAGAGATAGCTGGCTTGGGCCCTCTCATTTACTGAGAGATTTTAGAATTCATGGTTCCACCCTCCAATCAGAGGGGGTAGATGATACCAGAGACGTGTGAGTTCTAAGGTGAGAGGTTTGTTTGAGAGTTCTATATCTGAAACCTTCTCCCTGAATCCCACCCCTAGACAGCAGCATCAGGGAAACATTAAATCAAAAAGAAAGTTATTGACCTTTCTTTGGGTGAATGCATAGGGTCCAATTAGAAAGAAGGAATGTCCAGAAATTCAAACCCTCTCCTGGACTGGGAAACCACTGGTTCTGTGGTGAGTCCAAAAGTCCCAGAGGGAGGTCTCTGTGGAATGGAAGCTGGATCCATATAGAGCTCTGTGCAAACATCCACATCACCCTGCCAAGACAGGGAAGGACTGCTCTGGGCAAACAAACACACAGAGTGAGCCTGCCTCCACCAGGCATCCCTTCCCCCCAGAGATGAGCTCATCCTCTCAGTGGGGCTGGCAAGGAGGAAAGTGGGAAGGAGTCTGTCTCCTGACAGAAGATTTTCAAAACTCACCTACGTGACACAGGAAATGGGAATTGTGACTCAATAGCTGCCACTTGGCTCTTCTGAAGTTAACCCAGAAGCAACATAGATCATCCTGTTAGACTGAGCCCTCCTCTTCTTCTCTAGCCAGAACTTCTTCATCTAGGCCCCATTAAAAGAAGAGGAGAGAAAGACCTCAGAAAAGGGTCCCAGCTAAGGTCCACTCTGCAAGACTAGACCTGTTCCTAGCATTGATACTAGGGAATATTTCCTATATACAGGTTACTTATCTCTGCTTTCAAAGAGCTTGTTGGAAACAAGACTTAGGATTACACATGAAATATTTAGTAGAAAAAAACAAGATAGGATCATCTCAGAAACATGTGGCCAGAAAAAGAGATGGAGTCAGTTAAATAACAAAGTGAGAGAATGCCCAAAGGATAGTCCCCATAACTCCATTCATATTCACATAATGCCTGGAGAATTCAAGGAAGATCCCTGATGTTGAGTGGACCCCATGTAAAGAAAAACTTCCCCAAAATTAGAGCTTTCCAAAAGTGGAATGGACTACCTAGGGAGATTGAGGAAACGTCAGAAAGGCATGGACAAGAGGGCCTCAGGAGAACCATGATTGGGTTCTGATTTCCATCATGAAGAAGTAAATGTACCAATGAAATCACACACTCATCAGCATTGGAGAGTCAAATTGTCCAAGCCAAGTAAGAGAAAAGAAGAGCTCCCATCTGTTTTTATATGATTTGTTCACCTTTTCTAATGAATCATTTGAATAGTCAGTATGGTGGGACATAAATATAGCAACTTTCCAAATGCTACCCCCCCAAATATGTAAATTGTCTCTGGAGCCATACCTCAGTAATGAAAATGTGAACTACTATACCTATTTTTTTTCCCGCAGAAGAAAAAGTTCTGATGAGTTTAGAGATGTGTGTGTGTGTGTGTGTGTGTGTGTGTGTGTGTGTGTGTGTAAGTTTGGGGTTTAGATTTTTTATGTTTTTTTTTTGTTTGCTTGTTTTGGAATGCTCTTATTTTTTGTTCAAATAACTCGGGGATATCTGAACTTTCCAACTTCAGGTTAGGTATAAGTCATCCGCACATAGACTTTGCTAAATGAGAATTAAGGTTCTTGACATTTGAAAAGTCATCCTGTTCAGGCACAGAAGAAAAGGTCATTCACTTGGAGGGCATAACAGAAATGATTAGATTCCCAATGCTCCAGAGTGCACTTTTCAAGCAGGCATGAAATAACCCTGACAATGGCAATTATGCTTTCAATAATTCCCAAGTGCCTTCCTTGGAGAACCTGGCTAGCTGTGCAACTCTCCTTCAGTCTCCCAGATCCCAAATGCTTTAGGTCAGCTGCTTAGGGAAATACACTTACCTAAGAAGACTAGGTCAAGTAATTTGCTAAAGTCACTTAAAAGTTATTTTTTTTAAATGCTGTGCACATAATAGGCATTTAATAAATCACAGGATTAAACTGTATGTTACATTATTTACTCAACAAACATTAAGACCAACAGGGTGTTCGGGGAAAATGAGTTACTCTGGTGTGAGGGCTGCTTTCCATTTCTGGTGTCCACCTGCCACCCAGCTCTCACTTGTGTTTCCAAGAAGTTGTAACAGGCAGTGTCCACACTCCAATGAATGGTTTCAGCAGATGGGCTAAACTAGGTTAAGGGTAACTACAGGACCTCAGACTTGTCAGTGAGTTAGGGGGATCAATATCCCAGGCATGGGAAGACTTCCCTGGCAGAATGGGCAGATAAGAACATTTTGTTTCAATGACCATGGAGTCAGCTGAAGCAGGTGTTGTGGAGGGCTCAGAGCTTGGTCAGACATGGAAGAAGCCAGGGTCATCCACTGCATCCCCAGCCATCTCCAATCATCCTGACTTTTGTCTTGCCCCTGAAATCTGATGATTCTGAAAGAGAGAATGAGGTCAACTACTTCCCACAGCACTGTCTCACAAATCTAATTTATGTGCACAGAAAGACATCACCGGTATCATTTTACAATTTTTACCTACCTCAAAGTCCTATGTCAACAGGCAAGTGTGGATACACTAGGAGCTGTAATTACAACTCTGTACACAGGGTCATCCCCTCACAGGATTAAAGCAGTCTTTTTTAATGCACTGCTCACCTTCTGGCAAAAGGAAGGGGCTAGAAAAGATGCCCTAAAAATTGTCTGCTTTACCAACCTTGGCCTGTTTACTACAGCAGTCAGGGATCCCACCCTGAAATCAAAATACAGACAGGGAAGCATGGCCTGCTTACATCAAAGAACACACTGTCCTCTGTGAGCAAAGCAGAATTTCAGTAGATCAAAAGAAATGTGAGATCACAAATTTAGAGACATCTCCACTTCAAAAGTTTGTATAGCCTATTTGTGCCCAATCTGTGGTAGAATTTCCCAAGTTCCCAAGCCATAGTCAAGAACACCGTACCTTGACCCTGACATAATGATGTCAATTTGGTTCCCTTCCAGAATGAAGGACAACCAATTAAGACCAACTCAATTAACAAATGTTTATTAGGACACTTCTGCAGAGGCTGGGGGTACAAATGAATACAAAAATGAAAGAAAATCTTTCCATCAAAAAAATTGCATTCTATTAGAAGAGACAAGTCTGAGTATAAACAGAAGAAGAGGGAAAGAATGGGCAGAGGCAGGTGGAGAGATAGTCAGAAGAAATGAAAAATGTAGAAAGAGGCAGAAAATGTCAGTGAGCCAGTGGCCTGGAACCAAATGGTCATCTTGGCAGACAGAAAAGGAAAGCCTAATGGTTGAGGCTTAGAGACTCTAGGCTGAGCTTAGTCCGAGACCTGCCCTCCCCTCCTCTGGCAAAATATCTAGCATCAGGGGCTAGAGCAGGGGTTCTTAGCCCTTTTTGTCTCATAAATCCCTTTGGCAATCTGGTAAAGCCTAGGAACCTCTTCTTAGAATGTTTTAATATGTAAGATTGATTACATACAAAGGAAAAAAATATGTTGTAATACAGGTATCAAAATATATATTTTTTTAAATTCACCTGGATTAAGAACTGGACCAAAGTTATCAGTAGAAGAGTATAAAGCCAGTGGATACCTATGAAACCAACCAGGATCTTCCTGAACAAGAGCTGCTCATCACAGTCTGGCTAGCAGACATGGCAGCTACCACACACAGTCTGGGTTAAGTCAGTATTCTGGGGAGCTGAGGCAAAGAAGCCAAGCAAGGTTGGGAAATATCTCTATTTTTCCACTTTGTTCCTTGTTATTTGGATAATGAAGCAGTTCAGAGAACAAAATATCTGCCACTTGTTTTTAATTTTGTTTTTTACAACCTTCCTGATGAACCATTTAGGAACATCATATTGGGGGAGTTTGGAAATCAACAAATTCTAAACATAACCATTCATTTCTCTCCCAAATTCAACTGAAAGCAGTTGACATATACAGACAGTTAATTGGCTAGAGCATCAGGCCTGGAGTTAGGAAGACCTAACTCCAGATACTTAAATCTCTATTTGTCTTGGTTTCCTTGTATATAAAATGGGAATAATAATAGCACTTACACCACAGGGTTGTTGTGAGGATCAAATGAGGTAAAAATTCTAGATCTCAGGGCCTGGCACATAGTAAGCACCATAAAAATGTTAGTTTTTATGTTGTTGTTATTATCAGTATTATTAATAAACTCCAGGTACAGGTGGATCTAAAATGTTGTTTTAGTGATCAGACCATGGCTTTAAAATCACAAAGCCCTGGATTCAAATCCTATAATCTTGAGTAAAATTCTTCCTATCTCAAGGTCTCAGTTATTTATAACAAGTTGGGGTTTAACTGAAGTATCCTAAAATCCCTTCCAGTTCTAGCAGTTTGGGGAATCCCCATTGAAAATTCTCTCCAACAACACAAATTGCAACCTATTTGTGATTTGGTAGATCATAAGCTTAGAGTTGAGGGAAAAAAAAAAAAAAAACCGTCAAAAAAAGGTTGGAGACGTCCAACCTCTCATTTAAGGAATGAAGAATTTGAGATCCAAACTAGAAGAAATGACAATACCAAGGTCATCTAGTCAATGGTTGAGAAAGGATTCAAATCTATGCTGTTTTATATCATTTCATATCTTAGTAAGTTGTATGAGATGAGAGGTTAAGTGTCATAAAATCCCAGAGTCTCCCAACTAGCATCAGAAATCAAGCAATTCTAGCACTCCAAGATACCTCTGCTCCAACTCTAGCATTTAAGTGTTATTGTTGCTTTTTGGGAGAGGTGGGGGAATTGTTGTTGGTTGGTTTATTTGTTTGTTTTCTTAAATTGATACCTTCATGGAACCTTGAGAATGTGTAAATTTATTTTGAAATCTATAAAAAAAAAAATCCATAACTGATGCTTTCATTAGGACAAGGGGGCTGAAGGGACTAACAGATACGAGTGGGTTGTAAGCAGAAAAAAGGAAATCGGCAATCCAACTTCTACTTTCCACCAAGAAGTTGCCGAGGAAACTTTAGGCTTCAACAGGATTGGGATGCTGCAATAGTACTTTGTTTTGTTTTGTTTTGGTTTGGTTTTTTGCTTTTTTCCCCTCTTGCTCATAAGATTCATGGACCTACATAAGAAAAATACTGGGCTAGACATAATATTCAGCTGCCTCAACAACACTAAGACTTTCATGCTTATTCCTGGATTAGTCTTCCTTAAGTCATATTCATACTCCTTAGGGGCTCAAAAAAAAGGTGAACATAAGAAAATAGTAAATGAACATATAAGCAACATATAGTATTGTCCCATTCTCTCCCACGATGAATAACAACAAGGCCATTGCTCATTTGTTTTCTTTATTTTTTTGTGTGTATTTTTTAAAAATGTACTCATAGGATCTAAATATGAGATAGCATATATTTGAATGCTGACTCAATCACTGATTATGTGACCTTTATCTAGTTATTTCTTCTGCTTGGGCCTCAATCATTTCAATCCCCTCAGAAAGCAAAAAAGCCAAAAATTCAGAGAAGTAATCATAGTGACTTTATCAATACCATCCTGGAAGCAAGTAGCAGAGCTAACAACCAAGCCTGTATCTTCTGGCCCTAAATCCAGTTTTTTATTTGGTTCTCTTGAGCTAGGTATGGCTAGAAAACCAAAGCCTGACATTAACTACGAGGGCTACTTTTTATACTATGCAAATCCATGTTCTTTTCCTTATTACAAGAACAGCTCAGAAAAACATATTTATCTATTGATTCCCACTGCTCTGAAAATGTTTCCAAAATGCTGGCTGGCCTGGGCTCCATAAAATCATTACAAGACAAACTGTAACTCACTTCCAATATCCCAAGCAAAAGATCATATCTCGCTGTCAGAGGAGATTTGTACTGTAAAATTTCAGATAAAATAGTCTCATTTGATAACATCAGTCTATGGCACAGTATAGAGAGGTAAATAAAAACTGTCATTATGCTCTAAAGAACTGTAGTCCAACAGAGGTAGAAGATCAAAGCCCACATTATTCAATAGAAGAACAGAATATTTATGACATTTGGGCACATCTGCAAGCCAAGAAGCTGAAACTAAGATGATGCACATAACTAGGGAGTATTATAATGGCACCCCAAGGGAAGGGAATATTTTAGCAGTTCACTGTGTAAGACCTCACATAAAATGGGCAGTTAGTACTACCATATTCAGCTCTCTCACTTCTCTCTCTTTCCTCTTTTCTCACTATTCTCTTTTTTTCATCCTCTCTTCTCTTTTTCCTTCTGACTTGACCCCATTTCCTTCCCCTTTCTTTCACTCTCCCTTATCTTTTTCTCTGTCTTTGTCTTTACGTATGGGTGTCTCTCTCCTTCCCTCCTCCTTCTGACTCTCTCTGGGGAGCCCATCTGCAAACATGTAAACACACACACACACACACACACACACACACACACATACTTTTTCAAGTGTCACAGATACCAACCGGTCTACCATAGACAATCCTTAAAATAGATTCACACAACTTCTTTCTGGAAGGATTTGATTGTGTGTGTGTGTGTGTGTGTGTGTGTGTGTGTGTGTGTGTGTGTGT
>JAJPUD010006084.1:100072-114565 GCA_023553655.1 Myrmecobius fasciatus | reverse complement strand
CTAGAGAACATTTGAGAATAATGCTTTTGAATGCATAAATAAAATACACAGAATACAAAGAAAACCAATTATACAAATGTAATTATTAAAATATTTAAAACAGATCTCAATTAAACTAACTTAAGGAAAAAGATGAAATAACTGTTTATATATATTTTTATGCATATTTATATACATATATATGTATACATATATTTTTTTTTGAAAAAGCAGACCATTTTATTTTCCAGGTTTGTCGTTTAGGCTGGCATAGCAGAAAAAGAACCAGGCATTGGCATTAGGAGACACCAGGGTTCAAATTTCAGCTTTGACATGTACTAGCTCTGTGACTCGAAACAATTCCCTTAACTTATCTGAGCCTCAGTTTCTTCAAAAATCACAATGATAATTCTTGACATTCTATCTGACAGTGGGTTGTCTGAGTTTTATGAAACATAAATATTGTGAAACATTAGAATATTACAGAAATGTGAGCTAGGATTGATTACCGAGGCGGGGAGAAGTCTGTTAAGGTTTGTGAATGTGACTGGGCAGAAGAGGTGAACAGGTCAGGACCCCTGGGAATATGCTTTATAAATGTTTCTGTGTCCCAATGATTGTTCACTCTTTGAGAATGGCAACTGGGAGGAATGTGTCCTGCAGTTATCAAATATGTGGATAGATCTGTGTCATTTATCACTTGGAATGGCAAGTCCACTCCCAGAGGAAGAGGCTGTGATCAAAAGATGTCCCAGGGCAGTAGGGACAACAGCCTTGAGAAAACTGCATAGGATCATAGATCTACAGCTGGAAGGAACTGCAAAAACCATCTCCTTTATTCTATAGAGGAGGAAACATGGGAGAAAGTGAGATGAGAGGAAACAAGCATTTATTAGACACCTACTACTGCCAGACACTGTGCCAAGGACTACAAATATCTCATTTTCAACCACTCTGGGAGGTAGGTGCTATAATTATCCTCATTTTATAGCTGAGGCAGACAGAGATTGACTTGTCCAGGGTTACACAGATAGAAAGTATCAGAGGTCGTATTTGAACTTTGGTTTTCTGGACTCTAGACTCAATACTCTATTCTCGGTGCCACTTAGTACCAAAGAGCTTAAGACTTGCCTGAGTCTCATAAGCATCAGTGGCAGAATTAGAACTCCAGATTCAGGGCTCTTCCCACTCTGCCCAACTGCCTTGCTTTAAAAGCCAAGTCCATGCTCCCCTTAGGGTGCATCTCTGCCAGCAGTCCTGGCACAGACCATCAGACATCAAGGGACCTAGTTCTTCCCACTCCAGGTAAGAATCCCCTCTACAACAGCCCTGACTGATGGGAAATCTTCCAGCCTCTGTTTCAATACTCCCATTGAAAGGTTGAGGTAGTTACATAGTTTGGCAGAAAGAATGATAGATTCAGGAAGACCTGAATTCAAATCTTCTTTCTGACATTTATTAATTGTAGGATGCAGGGCAAGCCATTAATATCTATCAGCTTCAGTTTTCTCTTCTATAAAAATGAGGGGGTTGGATTGGATGGCCTTTGAAGTCCCTTCCAGTTCTAAATCAATGGTCCCATGAATTCACCATCCATTTGGTTTGTGTGGGGTTTTGGGAGCTCCAATTATAGAAAGTTCTTCCTTATATTGACTCTCTGTAACTTCTCATCCATTCAGACTCAGTTCTATCTTCAGATGCTACATATAATAAATCTGTTCCCTTTTCCCCATGCAAAAATATTTAAAGGACTTTCTCATTTCTCCAGTGGGAGCTAAAAGTGGCTCAGTGAATAGAGTTCAGTCAGGAAGGCCTGAGTTCAAAATCTGACTTCAAATACTTACTAGCTTGTGACTCTATTCAAGTCACTTAACCCTACTCATTTGTAAAATGAGCTGGAGAAGATAATGACAAACTACTTCAGTATTCCAAAAAAAGAAAAATCCAAATAGGGTCATGAAAAATCAGACACAACTGAAAAAAGTGAACAACATTTTTTTTCCTCTAAATTTTTCTTTCTCCAGATTAAAATGATGGTTAGTTGTTACCCCAAAACCAAACCAAGTCTTCCTTTAGAAAGATACCTCTTTTTGGATTTCCAGAAGGGTCACATTGTATCTAGAAGGATATTGACAATCACAAAGCAATCAGCCCAGAAATATTTTTTCTTCAAGACTCTAGACCACTTCTAGTAGGGTCGGTCATCTTTATTCTTGGAGTAAAAGGGAGTAATGTGGGAGCTCAGAGATGCATACAGGTGAGCCCTTTTGATGTGAAATAGTTTGGTTCCCCTGCCTAGAGGAGCCCATGGAGAGGATGCATCTGTCTCCTCAGGTGAAAAGCAGGCTGGCTCCAGCAGACTTAGACGAATCCCACCTTGACTAAGATTATGAATGAAGACTAATCAGAGATACATCTTTTCCCAGACTTGGGACTCCATACATGCCTCAAGGTGGCTATCTAGAAGCAAACCATTTGCAAAAGCCAATTAAAGCCAATCTCTGAAACCAAGTGGAAAGCTTTATGTTTTCTCAAACTTTCCCATAAACACAGGAGAATTAGTGTTGATGTAGGTTTTGTATTTTTACCCTGCACACAAAATCCTTGCTTTCTCCCTAAAAATATTCTGCCCTAGTGATGGCTTTTCCAGTTACCCCACAAAGCTAGGCAATGGGTAGAGCCTCTCTAGGACATAGCCTTCTATTGGAGAGCCCATGCCTAATAAGTTTTACCACATTGGTATGAGAATTGGCTTCCTGTTTATAATATATGGAGCAACAAAACTCATATGGGCTAAACTCAGCCAGATCCAGACTGCCAATTTAATTTGAAATGACTTGACAGAAAATCTCTAGGTCACCAAACACTATTATAAAAGCACTAGATTCTCATTAAAGGGCTAGAGCCCCCTTTCTCCCTTAGGGGAGGCTCCCTGGTGAGTCCACCCCTCTGGCAAAGTATATGATGGAACTAATCTGTCTTCTCTTGGACAGCACTGCAGATATGCAAACCCAGGTGGCACTAATAGGTTTAGAGTAATAACTATGGATTTGGAGGGAGTATGTTATACTGCAAGAAATTCCCACAGATCAATTTTTGTGGCCAAGGTTAACCAGCAGACATATAGCCATACTGCCGCAGAATTTTCCCTCCTTGGGTCTGTTTGCAATTTTATGGTTTTAAAAAATATATAAAAATGTGTGTGTAGGAGGGGAAGAATCTATCATTTTTTTGGATGAAACAATGCAAATGTTTTTTAACTTTGCAAACCTATATCACGTACATGCACATAAAAACATTCCATATTCCTGGGACCAAGAGCATAAATCCTGTTGATATTCTCATAAATCCCATCTTTCTAAAAGATATTTTGGTAACCTCACTCTGTAAATTGGAATGAGTATAAAATCTTGCAGAACAAGGAATTCTCTTTTAATTTAAAGTAAAATTTGAAAGTGTCCCTGTAGCTGAGCCCAACAATTAAAAAGAAAAATAGCTCAACAATGAATGCCTAGTAAATCATTACTTGCAGACCACTTTCAAAGCAAATTCCTTTGAAAGAAAGGACTGTATCCTAGGGTTCTCATAGAGCTGGGAAGTTCACAGGAAAGAAATTGTATGCTAAGCCAATCAGAAGATCACAGATTCTAGAGTTCTGAAGAACTCCAAAAGCCATCTAGCCCCAAACCCTATTTACAGATGAGGAAACTGAGGTCCAAGGAATTAAATGACTTGTCCAAAATCAAACTGGTAATGAGATCAGAGGCAGAACTTTAAATCACTATTACTGACTCTAGAGACAATACTCCAGAAAATTATGCTAATACTGCACTATGAATTTACATTGTTTCATTCTCAATATTACAAGATTTTTTAATCCTTTTTGTGTCAAGGACTTCCCATTTTGGCAGTCTAGTGAAATCTAGAGATCTCTCCTCAGAACCATATCTTTAAATATGTAAAAAATATATAACCAATATCACCAAAAAAAAATCAATTACCTTAATATTGTTGTTGTTCAATTGTTTTAGTGACCCAATTTGGAGTTTTCTTGGCAAAGATAGCTGGAGTGATTTACCATTCCCTTCTTCCACTCGTATTACAGATGAGAAGACTGAGGCTAACAGTTTTAAGTGACTTATCCAGGGTCACACAGCTAGTTAAGTATCTGAGGTCAAATTTGACCTGGAGAAGAAGCTTAACTCCAGATCCAGTGACCTATTCATTGTGCCACCTACCTGCCCATATTAAAACATAATTATAGAAATTTATATAATTTTTAAAAACAACTTTACAGACTCCAGGTTTAAAACTCCTATGAGAACTTGACCACTGACTTAAATAGCAACACAAAATTTAGAGCTAGCTGTGACATTCAATGTCAAACTTACCTGACAAATGACTAGGGAAACTGAGGCTCAGTGAAGCAATATCAATTTTCCAGGGTCATCTGGATTATAAGTGGCTGGGCTGGGATTTTAACTTTGTACCAAAATACTGTTCTCCCCATTATATCACACTGCTTCATCTTTCTGGCTTGAATTAAATTGTTGAATAAAATGTTTATATGAAGATCTCAGCTTTTTCAGTAACTTCAAAGACCAAGATGAAGTACAAAGGACAGTGGTCAAAGGGGAACAAAAAGGGGAAGTCTAAAAGACAGTTTCTTGTATCTTCAAATATTGATGCAATATTTGTATAATGTATAATATATAAATTATATATACATATATATACACATGCACATACATACATATACACACATACACAAATCATGATTTTTAAAGTTGAAAGCCTACATGCTCTTTCCTCAAGGAAATCTGGGGAGATGGAAACTCCTAAGAATTTAGTAACTCCTGGGATCATAATTTTAGAACTGGACAGGGCTTTAGAAGTCTTTTGATCCAACCCAATCATTTTATATATGAGAAAAGGAAGACCCAGAGAAATTAAATGATTTCCCAATGTCACACACCTGGGAAGTAGCTAAAGTCAGCACACTTTCCACTGTGGTGCTGGGCTCTTATTTTGTACTATTTAATCTGCTTTGGCCAATGGTTATACGGCCAGGTGTTTATTATTGTCATCTGCCTAGCCCTCTGGATGGAAATCTTTCTTCTACCAATTGCAGAGAAAAGTAAGTAATGGTTTCCTTACAGGCCCTTAAACTCGGCAGTCAACCAAGAACCAACTCTCTTACTGAATATAAACATTTGATCTCATGCCAACTTGTGCTGTGAAAAAGGAATGCTTGCTTGAGAATACCTCCACTCCAAAGGGCCTCCACCCTACCATCATCAACAATTAGAGTAATAACAATAATAACCACAACAAAATGTAGGCGAGTTGGTAATCAAACAAAAGGAGATGGAATCCCTTTAGGCTTACAGTAGGACTTATGATTTTTAGTTCTCTTTTTTTCTCTCCCCTGCATTGTAGGTTTTAATGTGGTGCAATGCAGGGTAATCTGAGAGCCTGGGTTTGAATCCTGGCTACTGAATGCCCAGGTCTCTTAGCACAAATCAATTCCTTTTTCTACTTCAGTTTGGCCAGGATGACTTCTGAGATCTCTTCCAGTTCCGACATGTTCTAAGGGTTCCCATTGGACTTTGGTGGTCTGCGTTCTAAGGTCCCTTCCAGCTCTTGGCAGTCTGTTTTCTATGAAGTTGACTATTTTGTAGAACATTTCCTTTTCTTATTTTGCAGGTGATGAAGAAGTTAGCCTTTCATTGGAGCCCTCTGAAATTTAAAGGATTGAAAAAAAAATTCAGTCCAAACTTCCACCCCCATGGAGTCAGATGTTCATTCAGTTTTAGCTTGAACAGTTCCAGGAATCACAAACTCATAGTCTCTAGACAGAATGTGGTTCTAAGCGTTGTTTTTCTTTGCTAAACTGAAGCCTTCATTCCCATGACTTCCACCCAGATATCTCATTTCTTCCTCTCTGGAGCAACAAAGAATGTTTTTCCCTTTTTCACAAAACCCCTCAAAAATACCTAGAGATAGCAATCAGCAGTCACATCATCCATCTAAGATGATGAATATTCTGTGTGCTATTGCCATTTTATTACCTTAGTAAGAAAGTGAGATTTGGACTGGGAACCAAGTTTTAGCCAATTCTTACTTAAGGTCTTAATCTCTAAACCTGAAGGACAAGGGTGAGATTGACTTTTTTGTTGCTTATTCCTCATTAACCAAATGGGGATATTTGAATTCACTTCTACAGCAGGATCGTTGTGAAAAAAAATATCTTATAAAAATGTCCATAAACCACAGTGTAAATCTTAGGAAAATTGCTTTGTAGAGTAGATCATTTATACTTCTCTACAACCACAATGGAACCATGAATTCTTCTGGATTTATATGAAGTAATAGGGGAAGGAAGGAATAAACATTTATATAGAGAACCTCATATATGGCAGGCGCTACGTTAAGCGCTCTTATTTGATAATCACAACTACTCTATGAGGTAGGTATTCTTACTATTCTCATTTACAATTGGGAAAACTGAGGCAAACAGAAGTTAAAGGATTTGCCAGGATTGCACAGCTAGGAAGTATCTGAGATCACATTTAAACTCAGGTTTTCCTGACTTGAGGCCAGGGCTTTACCCAGCCAGTTGCCTTCAATTCACAGTTACCCATTCATGACATTTCAGAGCTAAAAGGACCCTCAAAGGTAATCCTGTCCAGAAATTAGGGGTCTTCTCTATAATATACCTGAGTATTAGTCACTCAATTCCTGCATAAAGATCTCCAGGGAAAAGGGAACTCCCTCCCTGCCGAGGCATGCTACTTTCAGACAGATTTAATTGTTGAGAGTTTTAGCTCATGTTGTGCTGAAATATGTCTGGTGCAGCTTTCTCCCATGCTCCTCATTTTGTCTTACAGAGCCAAGCAGAAAGATGTTTATTGTATTTTCCCCAAGATAATCCTTCAAAGAGTCAAAGAGAGCAATGATAATTCCCCCACCCCTACCCCCAAAAGGGCTTCAAAGTTGTCTTGTATTAAAAGCTTGTGACAATACCTTCAAAGATTTTATTTGCTGTTCCCGGGCATTTGGTATTCTCTGCTATTTCACTTTTTCATGGAGAGAGCATCACAAGTGTTTCAATTTTTTCTTCTATTTTTTTTTAAAGTCAATGGGAGCGGGGGATTAATTAACTGACTTGCCCGGGATCACACCTCTGGTAAGTGTCTGAGGCCACATTTGAATTCAGATCCTCCTGACTCTAGGCTAGTACACTATCCATATAGCTGACCTTGGGTGATTCTTATTTCCAAAATCATCAGGACTTTATTGAATTAAGGTGCTACTTAGACTTTACTGATTATTGCTAGGAAATTTGAGAGGGGAAAAATATATATTATTATTATTCATAAAGAAGAATGTCCATGATGCTACTTACAGGAGGTAATTCTGGATCAGAAAAAATTACCAGTCTGGGAGTTAGGAGACCTGAGTACCGGTCTCTAATTGGTCTCTAACTTGTTATATGGTCTTGGGGGAGTCATCTTCCTTTAGTTTCCTTTTCTGTATGAAAGGAAATACAAAAGATATTTATTAGATGCCTACCAGGTACAAAATTGTAACTTGGTTTTAGATCTGGATTTAACTCTGAACCCAATTATCTGATTCCCAATATTGATCTGTGTCATCATAACTGAGATGATCAATCCTATATTGATTATAATTAGACTATATTTAGTCTATATTTAGAACTATAATTAGACACCTTGATGCCTGGTGAAGGTACCCCCAAAACTGACCTATGTAAATGACATGAAGTATCCCTCACTTAAGGACCCCCATGAACATTAGTCAATAATTGTTAAGCATTTTTTAAGCCTCTTCTATATACCAGATACTGTATTAAACACTGGAGAAACAAATATGAAAAAAGAAAGATATTACCTGCCCACAGTGAACTTTACAATCTAATTGGGGGATTCAAAATTCAAAAGGAAGCTGAAAAAGCCAGGAGGAGAGAAAGGAGCTGAGGAGGGTACCAGATGCAGAGACACAGTGGAAAAATCAGTCAGAAAAGTCCTAGAGTAATTCAGCCAGTTGAAAACTAAGGAGATTACAATCTGGCAGAGGAATAACAATAGCAGCAGCAGCAACAACAACAGCAAAACCTAATAACTGTAATTGTAACATAAAATATTAAGTGGCAACACACATGAAAGAGATACGAAACAAAATCCTTGATGAAGTAACACAAATCTAAAGATTTAGACCTAGAGAGGTTTATATGGATCTTAGAGTCCAAAATTCTCCTTTACATACAGAAAATGGAGGCACTTGAATTCAGATCCTTTCCAAAGCTCTCTGAATCATACCATAAGGAAGTGAAATCTAAGTAAGTATAGGTTAGAATTGAACCAATGAAAATAAGAAGGGAGAATATTCTCACCTAAGGAAAAAGCCTGAGCAAACATATGGAGGAAGAAGCTTGTTGGTCCAAGAGGCAGAGGCTTATTTACCCATTTTGGCTGAAATATAGGGTAAGCAAAAGAGGGCAATATGAGATGAGTAAAAAAGATGTCAGTGCCAAGTTTTGGAAAGCATGGAATGTTAGGAAATAATGTTTGACCTTTCCACAGGAGGTACTAAAGAATTTCTTTTTAGATTTCTTGTAGAGAAATAGCATTACTAGATCCACAAAGAATAGATGGTATATTCATATATTTCAGATGGTATCTATGATTTCACTTGTATGAGAAACTCTATCAATACAGGTCACTTAGCACAATACCTGACATACAGTAGGTGTTTAATAAATGTTTACTGATTGATGCATTAAGGTCAGTATCTGCTCTGAAACTTAGAATTCTAGTGAGCTTCCTATGGGTAACAAGAGTGACTTGAACACCATTATTGGAACAATATGTGTCCAAAAATAGGAATTAAAATTGGAGCTTCCTAACATTCATGCTACCTCTCTACCCACTATTCTATGTTGCCTCTCACATATTCATATGTATTAAGTAATATTATTTTGGTGCTGATATAAAGAATGGATTAGAAGAATGCACAAGTCAGGGAAGAGACTTGTTAGAAGGCTCCTATGGTAGTTCAGAGGGAAAATAACAATAACCTTCTCAGAATGGGAATAGAGAGGAGGACATGATCACAAGGTATGATACAGAAATGAAACTGACAAAATCTGATAACTGTTTAAATATGGAAGGGAAAAATGAGAAGATAAAGATAACATCAGCTAACAAATAGATGAATATTGATGTCACAAAATGATTTTGTAGGAGAGGAGGGGGTGAGTATTTATATAGAGCTTGTTATATGCCAATCTAGGCTAAATGTTTTTAAATAATAATTTTCTCACAACAGAAATAGGAGGTAGGTGCTTTTATTATACCCATTTTACAGATGAGGAAACTGAGGCAAAAAATGTACCCATATACATACTTAAGGATACATTAGTATTTATTAAGTATCTGAGGCTGGATTAGAACTTGTCTTCCTGATTCCAAGGCATAGTGTTTTATCCACTGTACCATTAGCTACCTCAGTAAAATCAGAATGTTTACGTTTAGAAGAAAAGAGAATGAATTCAGTTTGGCGCATGTTTTATTTGATATAGCAGTGAAATATCTAGGTAGGGATATCTAGTTGGAAATTTATGGGCCAGAAGTATAAAAGGGAAGTTGAAGCTGGAAATACAGATCTGGGAGTCATGATCAGCATGAAGAAGTGTTTGGAGCCATGGGAAAAGATAAGAATTCCAAAAGAAGGAGAAATGGGAAAGGAGGAAGAAAGATGTAAAGATAGATCTTTGGGAAATCTTTGTGACAGTAAAATGTCTTAAAGAGGATGCCATAGAAGGAGATGGAATACATAGAAAGAAAGGCAAAAGTATCACTTTTTTGATGCTGAGGGAAGAGACAATGTACAGTGGCAAGAGATTGCTCAATAATGGCAAAAGCTACAGAGAAGTCAAGTTGAATTAGGACTGAAAAAGAAAGGCTATTAGATTTTGTTGATTAAGGTTCCTTTGGTGATCTTAAAGCAGCTTCAAAAGAGTCATAAAGGGAGAAATCTGATTACAAGAAGAGATTAGGAGTAGAGAAAGTGGGAAAGTAGAAGCACTTAACATAGACTGTTTTAAGAAGTTTAGCAAAGAAAGAATATCAAGACATGGATTTCAAGTTCCTCCTTTGTAAAACAAAAGGGTTGGATTTTCTTCTATTCCTCCCAGTTCCATTACTATGTTCTATGATCTAAGATCCTTCCCAGAAGTATGTTCCAAAATCCCTTTCAGATTCTAATTTTCTATGTTTTGTGCCTTCCAGTTCTTCCCATGGGCCTACAGGATCATTAGACCTAGAGGGCACTGTTTGGGACCTCAGAAGCCATTTAATCCAATACCTTTATTTAACAGCTCTGACTTTTGGAATTCTGTTAGCCTATCTCCTCTGTCTCAGCTCTGAAATTCTTTGTTCTTAAGCAAGTTTCAGCTCTGCTACTCTATGTACCAAGGTTTCCCTTAACTGTTTTTATATGTTCTATATTCTCTGGTCCCTTACAGCTCTAACACTATTTTAGTCTTTATCAACACATGTACTTTCACAAAAATGCTATAAGCAACAGTGATTTTAAATTAGGAGAGTACCTTTAATAGCTTAATGAAGAGTGAATTAGGCACAGCCCAATACAAGTCAACCGAAAATTGCCTCATTATATTAACAACCATATCATCAGTTTTGTTTATTTAGCAAAGTAGTCTTTTTCATTTCTTTTTCCTTTTTATTTTTTTTTAATGTTAAAATACTAACTCTGTCAGCTGTGAATAATGACCCCATGGCTGTTGGATGTGAATCTCTCCAGAAAGGCCAAAGAATCTGCAGTGGCACTAGCACTCTCATCAAAGTGAATCACAACTGGGTAGCAAACAGCTAAGTAGTACTAAATAAGGGGAACTTGGGAAAGGGAAAGAGGCTGTGGGAAATGGGGAGCCAAAGAGTACAGAATTAAGTTTAATTCAACTCAATGGATAGGAAAGATCTGATGAAAAATCAAAAAGAAGAAAAATGCATAATTTCTTTCAGACTTGTTACCTGATTTACTTCAAGGCTAAAATAAACTGTTTTAGGCCAAATGGAATAGGCATTATAATAGGAAAAAGGATGGATGAGTGGATGGATGCATGAAAAAACATTTGTTGTTGCTTACTATGTAGCACCAGGAATACAGTTTCAAAAGCAAGACAGTCTCTGCCTCCAATGAACTTACATTCTAATAGGGAAAGAGAACACATCTTAGAGATCAGTTTTCCTCTATTATCCTCATTTTACAGTTGAGGAAATTGAGATTTAGAGAGTTGAAGTGACTTTTTAGAGCTAGAAGGAAACTAGAGATAATTTAGTCTAAACCCTTTATTTTATTACTTTTAAATACTTTTTTTTTTTTTTTTAAGATTAGATACTTCTGTCTCATCCAGATCCCAATAGTGCTTGGAATGCAAACTTTTAACCTACTTCCTTTATCCAACCTAAGCCAATTTGTTCCTGCTTAGGCAATCTGGTGGCCCTCCACTCTGGGACTCATCCAGTCAGCTAGGTGGTAACACATAGTGACTAGAGCACTCAAGTTGGAACTGGAAAGATCCTGCTTCAGACTCATTCTAAATCCTGTGATCGTGGACAAGACATTTAATTTCATCAACCACAGCTTCTTCATCTGTAAAATGGGATAATAATAGCACCTACTCCATAGAGTTGTGAGAACAAAAGGAAATAACATAGGTAAAGCACTTTGCAAAACTGAAAGTGTTATGTAAGTACTAGTTATTATGGTTATTGGTGCCCTAATTGGCTCTATCCCTTCTGCAGCTAAGAATCACTGAACTCAAGAGGTTCACAAGCCTCAGCGTTCCCCAGCAGCAGGTGAGTGTGACTCACCAAATCCTCATTTTATAGACTGTTTCCCCAACCATAATTAGGCATTATACTATAGTAAGATGATTTCTGAGATATGTTGCAGCTCCAATCATTTATTGGAATTCAAAAATTACTCTCAAAGTTCCCTCTTTCAAATGAAATTGTAGTTCATAATCATATAACAACTTACAAAGCCCTTTACATATATCATTCCTATTAATAACCTGTGAAGAAGTTAGAACAAATTTTATTATTTCCATTTTTCAGATAAGGAAATTGGGTCTTGGGAAAACAGATTTCTCCAAGGTTCCAAAACTAATCAGGAGCAGAGCAATGGCTTAAATTGTATTCAGAAAAGCCCAGAGAAGCTAAGACCTGCTCCCACAAGGACTGTCTCTTCCCCTGGTTTTCTTTTGACTCTTTCTCCCAGTTTCAGGCCATCTAGAACCCATCTAAAGGGCTTGACCTTTCAGATGATTTGAATAAGGAGGGAAGCACTAATCCAGTGTTTTCCTCTCCAAGAGACGGGGGCGGACCATGCCTTCTCATCTGCCCTTCCTCTATGCCCTGCAGACTCCCAGCACCATCATCGGCCCTTCTGATTTAACCTAAGGATTCCTGGGCTTCCCCATCTGCCCCTCTCGAGCAGCCTGAGGGCCCTTTGCTGGGCTTTACCATCTGCCCTTCAAGGGACCTTTCTTTTATGTGTTATCTCCCAGAAAGCAGGAATAGTTTTGCTGTTTCTATTTGTAAACTGAGCATTTTGCATAATGTTTAGCACACAGAAAGTGCTTAATGAATGATTTTTCATTCATTCATTCACTCCAGTCTCAAGTTTCCCAGCCCAGTCCTCTTTATAAAGATATACTTTACCTGGGGCTTTCCATATCCAGTTCTTGGGTTTACTGTTCTAACACATCTATCCAGATAATTGAGGAGATGGAAGAGGGTAAAGATAGTCTAGGAAAGATAAGATTGGGTGGAAGATTGGAAGTAATCCTCAAATAATCTCTGCCCACGTGATCCTTTGTGCACATTCTTAAGGCCAGACCTAACCAAAACAGATATAACAAAGGTTATAATTTTGTCCTATCTACTGAGCAGAATTGCAGGCAGCAGGTCAATCTTGCTCATAATTTTTTAGCTGATATGAAAGTGCCCAAGGGCTGGGTAGGAAATGATGCAAGAGAGGGAAGGGGACCAGCACTACACTCTCTTATCTGTCACACTTTCAAATTGAGGACTTCCCTTCATATTTTTTTGAGAAAATGGAGACCACTCACCAGGAATTCCCTTTTCTCCTCTTCCTTATATATCAGAAATTATTTATATCATCCTTCCTCACTCCCACAATTTTTCTATCTTTATACCAATCTCTGGGTGAAGTTTTTTTTTTTGTTTGGTTGGTTTTTGTTTGTTTGTTTTTGCTGAGGCAATTGGGGTTAAGTGACTTTCCCAGGGTCACACAGCTAGGGAATGTTAAGTGTCTGAGATCAAATTTGAACTCGGGTCCTCCTGACTTCAGGACTGGTGCTCTATCTACTGTACTACCTAGCTGCCCTGATGAAGTCTTTATATATATCATTCTCCTCCCCAAGACCAAATCTTCTACATGAAGCATCAATACCCTTTCCTGCAGATTATACTTAGTATCATATCCTCTATTTCTAATCTTCAACTTCATCCCAAGCAGCAGTTCCATCACTTCTGTCAATAAACATATCCAAATTTCCTCAGCATAGAAATCCTCACCGGACACTACCATTCCCTCAAGCTGTTATCATATCTTTCCCCTTCTTTTCTAAACAGTCTACTGCACCTTTCTTCAAATACCACCTAAAAATCTCACCTCCTTCAAGAACTCTTTAATATTACTTAGCTCCTTCCCTCCAATGATCATCTCTAGTTTATGCTGTATTTATCATATTTGCATAGAATGGTTTGTAAGCTAGCATCCCCATTAGACTGTGATATCCTTGAGAGCAGGGACTGTCTCTAGTAGCTAGCATAGTACCTGGTGTATAACAGGCATTTGATAAATTCTTGTTGACTGATGCTGCTTTCTTTTCTTTCACTTCTCAGCTCTTTGCAATCTGACTTCTGACTTCAACACTCAACTCAAACTGCTCCCTCTGAAGTTACCAATGTTATCTTACTTGCCCACCCTGATGGCCTTGTCTCTGTCCTTATCCTTCTTGAGCATCTGATGATGACCCTCTCCTGCTAGACCAATTTCTTTCTCTGGGTTTGTGTGACACTACTCTTGATGGTTCTGTTGGAATGTGCCTTCTCAGGTTTCTTTGCTAGATCATCATTCATATCATATATTCCAATTTGGGTCTTCCTCAAGGTTCTACTTAGCTTCTCTTCTGTTCTTGGTGACCTTATCCGCTCCCATGAGTTTGATTATCATCTCTACAGACAATTCCTTGATCTATATAACTAGCTTTACTCTTTCTCCTGAGCTCTAGTCCTACATCCCCAACTGACCATTAAATATTTTAAAATAGATAATTCTCTCAATCTCAACAGGTCCAAAAGAACTCATTATGGTTCCTTATTCTCCTACACACACACACACACACACACACACACACACACACACACACACACA
>JAJPUD010006084.1:40374-100062 GCA_023553655.1 Myrmecobius fasciatus | reverse complement strand
ACACACACACACACACACACACACACACACACACACACACACACACACACACATACCCCTCTCTTCAGAACAATATAATAATGGTCAAGAAGACCACCATCTTCTCACTCACTCAAGCTTACAGTTTCAGTGTGCCTTCTTTTATTCCTCACTTTCATTTTCCCCACATATCCAACCCATTGCCAAATTTTATTGTTTCTACTTCCACAATGTGTTTCATCTGGCTCCTTATTACAGCTATTGCTCTAGTTCAGATTCTCCTTGTTTCTCACTTATTGTAGGCTGATAATTAATCTCCCTGCTTCAAGTCTTTTCTCCGTTCCTGTGCTTTAGGAAAATCACTGGGCTAATGGTAGTACTCTCCCACTCAATAAACTTCCATGGCTCCCTTGTGGCCCCTAATATCAAATACTCTGCTTGGTATTTAAAATCCTTCCCAATTTAGCCCTACCTATCTTTGAATCCTTATTTTATACATTACTTCCTTTTCCTCACTCTGCAATCCAATCAAAAGGATTTTCCTACTGTTTCTTAGACATGTAATCTCCTATCTTTCTTCTTTTGCAGACTTTTTGCCCCACTTTACCCCCATTTCTACAGTATTTTCCCTCCACATTTTTACACTTAGAATCTCTAGTTCCCTTCAAACCTCAGATCAAGCACCACATTTTACAAAAAGCCTTTTCTAATTTCCTCCTACTCCCAGTCACTAGTACCTCCCCCCAAAAATGATTTTGTATTTATTTTACATACTTATGTAGGTATATGCTATCTTCCCTGATAGAATGTAAGCAGGATGATTCCTTAAGGGCAGGAAATGTTGAATTTTTGCCTTTGTGTCTCCAGTACCTATTTAGCAGTCACTAAATAAATGTTTTGGATCAACTGAATATAGAGAAAATGAGGTTATAACATGCACCCCTTACTGCATAGATATCATTCATATATATATATATATATATATATATATATATATATATATATATACATTATCAACCTTTGTTGATAGAGTAAAAACAATTACTATCCAAGATGAACATGGGGCTGCCAGCACCTGAATTCTTAGCACTTAAAAAAGGTCAGATAACTTGTCAGAGTATTCCCTGTTTAGTTAAAGAAGTAATCTATTGTCAACATTCCCAAGTTTAATTTTCATAACTTTAAGCATTCACAATGGCACCCATTCACAGCTATACACAGTAGAGAAAAAAATGAGAGGCACAATATGCAAGCTTGTGAAGCATCTGGTATTTTACCAGATGCTTCACTGGTCTTGTTCACCCTATCCTGCTAGAGCAAAGAACTCCCTATAAATTCGTTGCTTATTTTCATTGTTTGCTTTGAAAACTCATGTTTTGTGTTGCAATTATGCCCCCAAAGTATAGTGAAAATTCTGTGATTCTAAACCCCAGCATGCAATTGTGATTTAGTGAGAAAATAAAGGTGTTAGATAAATTTCATGCTGGAATGTCTGTAGCCAATGAGAGCTTCAAGTTTTATATCCACAAAAAGGAGGTAAGTATTCATGAAAATGTTTGTGAATCCCATCCAAAAAGTTAAAAGTAATCTCTCAGGTGTACAACTTCTAGAAAATATTAGTTTTTGGTGGTGCTGGGAATCTAACCATCTATTTTTCATAGGTTCAATGTATCAACCTATTTTTTAAATTTTCATGCCATTTTCTAGGAATATTATTCCTGCAAAAATTGACAATTGACTACAAATATACAAGACTATGAGTCAGAGGACTCAAGTTTTACACCCAGATCTATCCCTAAATTTGCTGTGACACCTGAAGAAAAGCACTTCCACCTTTCTGGGGCAATCTGAAAACATTCACAGAGAGCCACTGTGGAGCAGTGGAAAAAGCACCGTATCTGCCTCTGCCAACATGTGTATATCCTTCTACAAGAAATTTAATCTCTCTGAAGGAATGGAGGGAGAGCACTGGACAACATGGTCTACAAGAACTTTCCAAGTCTATATTTAAGATCTCATTTAAGATCAGTTTCTTCCTCTATAAAATTAGGAGACTGGATTCATAAATTTCTAAAGGCCCTTTTAAGTCAGTTCCCTCTACCCCTGAGGCTTTTCTTTCTCTCTGACTGGAAAGGGTGGAGGATGGACTGCAGATCCTCAATTTAAGGAGGGTATCTAAGGCAGCCATTTCTTTCTTTTCTTCTTTTCCTCTGGACTTCATCACCCCACCCCCCACTTCCCACCCCTAGCCAGGTATCCTTCCCTTTCTTGGCTTCTTTTTATATATTATCTCCTCCATTATACTGAGCTCATTGACAGCAGGAACCACCTCTTTCCTCTCTCTGTATTCCTAGACTTTGCATAGTGCCTGGCACATAATAAGTGCTTAATAAATGTTTGTTGATTGATTGATTCTAACATTGCTACTTGATGGCTTTATGAAGTAACTTCAAAGGGCTCTGAGGATTTCAAATTATGCTATGGAACATGACTAATGTGGAAATATGTTTAACATGATTGTCCATGAATAATCTATATCAGATTGCTTGCTGACTTGAGGAATGGGGAGAAAATGGATAGGGAGAAGACAAAAAATTTGGAGCTCAAAATCTTACAAAGATGAATGTTGAAAACTATCTTTACATGTAACTGGAAAAAAAATAAAATACTACTTTTTTTTTTTTTAAATCATACCATGGAAAGTTAAAGAAAAAAATTTCAACTATATAACAAGTCTTTCTGAAAACAGCCAGCATGATTAGTCACATCCTCCATGTTTAACCTCCAAAGCTGATTTGCATAAATGTAATAAAAACTCACACATCATTTTCAGAAATCACTAAGGGAAAAAAAAATCTCACTGAATTCTAAAATTCTTATCGATCTCAACCATATTCTCCTTTCCTTTGCCCCTGGATCCTTACCTCCATTTTTGCCATAGTAACTAGGTGTAGGGAACACCTGCTGGAAGAGTAATCAGAATTTCTTCTTCCTCTTTGAGTCAAAGCAGACAGAATATAAAGAGCCAGAAAACTTAGGTTCTAATATGGGCCCAGCCACTGGTTGTAGAAGGTGAAGCTTTGTGCTTCTAGCAATTTGGTCTCTGAGGGCTGTAAGGCAAATTCCTAAGGATACTTAAAAAGGAGAAGAAACATCTATTTCATGTATTTTGGTCTCATTGTCTGATTTCCTTCCAAACTGTCAATAAAATGTTTTTTAAGTCCTAAGCATCAGAATCAGTGCTGGGTTTAAGTTTGAAAGGGAGAGAGGTGGGAAGTTACACTGAGAAAAGCATCATGGTGTAATGGCAAACAACAGATCTGGAGCTGACAATCTAGGACTGTCTGTTACCTAGGTGCCACCTTAGCATGTCACTTCTCTCTCCCTGAGACTCAGTTTCCTTTTCTGTTAAAGAAGGTTTAGACTGAATGATTTCTAAAATCCCTTCCAGTTCTGAAGCCCATAATTCTATGACCCATAACTCCTACAGATGGAGGTCACTAGAGGGACCCCTATTCATTACATCCATCCTCCTCTTCTCTGATTTATATCCAGTTCTACAACCCAGGCACTCAAATTCCAGATTCCATCATCAGCAATCCCTGAAGGCAGCACTTTTTGTTTCTTCATCTACTCTCCTACCCCAGAGTAAGCACTTGTTACCAAAAATACCCTTCTCATTGAGGATGGCACCAGTGCTATCAGGTGTGTGGATAGATTTTTACAGCTGGTGACTATTTGGAGGTGTACTGGTCAATGTTTAGCAACCACCTCCCTGGAAAAAAAAATACTCATGTTTTTTAAGTACAATCTACATAATTAACATTTTATCCATTATTTTTCTAAGTCTGTATAATCAACATGATAATAAATCAAGCCCTGACTTGTGGCATTTACCCATTTCTAAAGTATAAATACTCATTTTGAAAATTTAACAATTAGATCTCATGAACCAGTTCAGACTAAATCAACTACATACTTACACATGTACCACTGCTGACCTGCTCCCCCTAAACAAACCCTTTCAGAACTCAAATTCCAGAGCTAGGCTTTCTGAAAACAAAAGTCTTTTGGAAGACCTGTTTACTTGCCCTTGATCCTTGAAATGGATCCATTTTTGAGAGGAGACTAAGACACAACTCCCACTTGCTGATTTTGACATGAGAACTGCAAGCCTAATCCCTGTTGCCCAATATTTACAACTCTGGTGCAGAGTCCAAAAGGAAGATAAAACCTGTGTAAAAGGCCTTCTTGACTCCCAAGTGAACAGCTCATTAAAGACCATTTCAGAAGCTGCAGGGATAGAGGTTCCTTTAACATGCATTAGGAGAATAGTGGGCCACGCCCTGTTGACAATATTTCATTTTCCTCATCCTTACACTTGTGGAAACTGCTCACCAGCAGACTTCTATACTTCATAGAATTCCAAATTCAACATAGACTCCATCAATTAACTCTTTTTAATGACCAAAACTTGTTCATAGCCTTTGAGCCAGGAAGACCACTGCAGGGTTTACATTCCAATGAGTTCAAAACAAAAAGTAAAGTCCTATAGACAGCCAAATATTCATAAAGCAATTTTTATGGTAGCAAAGAACTTGAAACAAAGTGGGTGCTTAGTAACTGTGGAATGATTAAAGAAATTGTGGGATATGAATGAAATAGAATGTTATTATATTATGAGAAGTAACAAGTATGAAAAATTCTGAGAAACATGGAAAAATCTGTATGAACTAATTGAGTAAGCAAACTCAGGAAAACAACATGCACAATTAATACAGTAATATAAATGAGAAAGAAGACTAACAAAAACCTAATTATGTCATACAAATGAAATGATAAATTTTAGCCTCTATGAGGAGATGAGGAAATGTACCTCCAACATTGCTGCAGAGAAATGAGGAAACTATTAACAGACACTGTCCTTCGTGTATTGGCTTTGCTTATGAGAGAAGGCTCACTGGATCAAAGTGGAGAGTGATTGAATGTGGGTGGGAAAGGGAGAAACAGGATTTGCAAAAATGACTCTGCTATAAAAACAGGAATGTCATTATTTTTTTAAATGATGATTCTTCATTGATTTCAAAAGAAATGAAGAAAAAAGATACATAATAATTTTATCCAGCTCAGCAACATTTCTTTTAGTAACCTTCCATTCTCTACACAGATTCTTTATGTATTGATTAGTTTTCATGGGTATATAAAGAGGCTAGGTGGCCCAGTGGATAGAGCAGTGGCCTAGAAGCCAGGAGAACCTGAGTTCAAATTTGGCTTCAGACACCCAGACAATTACTAGATGTATGGGTCTAAGCAAGTTACAACCAAGTGACTTTTTTCTTTTCTTTTCTTTTCTTTTTTTGCCTCCAAAAAAAAAAAAAAAAAAAAGAATAAGCCAGGGATGGAAAGCTTCTCATTGGATCACAAGATTTCAAACTGGAGAAATATTGTAGAACATTTAGTTCAGCCCTTTCATTTTCTGGATGAAATAGAAAGGGAGAAGTCTAGGGCTTGGAATCAAGAAAGTGACTAAGCTCATCTCTCACATTTAAATGGTTTATCCAAAGTGACCCAGGTCTCCTGATTTTTGCTATGCTCTATTACGTTTGTAGTAAGTGCATAAGATACTAGAATTACTTCAGTAGCAGTCCAGTTGAGAAAATACTAATTGCCTTTCTGAGCTCTTATGTATACCAACAATCCAAAAAAAAAAAATGTCAAAATCAAAAATGAATTTTGCAAAATTACAAAGAAGCATAACTTCAGAGAAGGTAGGAGAAAACACTCCATCTCATTCCTTCACACTATTGAGAGGTCCACAGGTATGGATCATCACTTTTTTTTAATGCATTAATCAGTTTCAATGATTTTTTTCCTGTTCCCTTTTCCTATTAAAAAAAAATTCTTTGCTATATGAAATAACTCTGGGGTGGGAGAGAAAGGAATATAGGAGGAAATGTAAAAACAAAAGTTAGCAATACAAATTCATAAAAAAAAAAAAAAAAAGTACCGGGCAGCTAGTTGGTGCAGGGGATAGAGCACCAGCCCTGAAGTCAGGAGGACCTGAGTTCAAATCTGGTCTCAGTCACTTAACACTTCCTTGCTGTGTGACCCTGGGCAAGTCACTTAACCCCAATTGCCTCAGCAAAAAAAAAAAAAAAAAAGAAAGAAAAAAGAAAGTCAAGGAAAGTTGTCAAAAATAAAGAAAAGAAAACCATTTGGGTGAGAAATCATTAAGGTAAAATCTTATGCACTCAGGCACACAAAAGGTTAAAGCCACAGGAAACCTCCCATAGAACATCTACTATTAGAGCACAGAATGTCAGACCTGGAGGGACGATATAGCTAGGCTGGAACAAACATTAGAACACTGAACGTGGGATGTCAGAAGAAAGGAGATCACCTGACCCAACCACTTCCATTTTACAGAGGAAGAAATTGGGAAACGGGAGAAGGCGGAGGATGCCCAGGTCACACTGCTAGTTAACAGTAGATCTTAGTCACAGTTCAAATAGAAATAAAGGGGGCCCCACGTAGGTACTGCAGGGTCCTTTTAGCCAAGGACGGTCTCCCTTCTAGCACCTACTGGATGATAAATAGTCTAGTCCAGAAGAGCTATTTTCTTAAGAGGCTGAATGTCACCTTCCTCCTCATTGAGCTTCAGCGGCTCCCTATTATTACTTCCAGGATCAAATGTCAAGTGCTCTGCTTCACCTTTAAAACCATTTTTAAGTTGACCCCTTCTTGTCTTCTTACATCTCACTTCTCTCTACACATTCTATGATCTGGTCATTCCAGCCTCTTGGCAATTTCTTCTAACAAGACACTCTCGCTCCGGCTTTGCTCTGGTTCTGTCCCATGCTCCCCCACCTCCCCTTCATCTTCTAGTTTACCTAACGTCTCCAGGCGGAGCTCAGATGTCGGGTTCTGCAGGAGACCTTTCCCGATCCCTACAGCCGAAAACACTTCCTCCTTCCAAAACACATCTTACATATTCCTAATTACTTATATGTGGTCTCCCTCATTAGATCTAAGGCTTCTTTAGGGTAAGGATGTTTCTCTCTCTCTCTGTCTCTGCCTCTGTCTCTGTCTCTCTGTCTCTCTCTCTCTCTGTCTCTCTCTGTCTCTCTCTCTCTGTCTCTCTCTGTCTCTCTCTCTCTCTGTCTCTCTCTTTCTCTCTCCACTTCTCTCTGTCCCTCTCTCTCTGCCTCTGTCTTCCTGTCTCTCCACTTCTCTCTGTCTCTGTCTCTCTCCATTTCTCTCTGTCTGTGTCTCTCTCCACTTCTCTGTCTCTGTCTCCCTCTCTGTCTCTCTCACTTCTCTCTGTCTCTGTCTTTCTCTCTCTCATCCTTCCTTCCTCCTTCCCTCTCCCTCCTTCCTTCCCCCCATCTTTGTCTCCTTTTTGCATCCCCTGAATTGAGTACAGACCCTAGTACATAATAAACACTCAATAAATGCTTGTTGACTAACTAAATGATAGATTAAAGGACAGACAGGATAGGATTGTCACATTAATGCAAGGAGAAAAAGCTATTGTTGCCCAATAAAGTATATATTGGGAACAATTCTTTCAGCTTTGTTTTTGTAACTTTTGTCTTTCTTCTGTGAATAAAGAGGTTCTGAAAGTTAAGGATTGCCTCAAGATTAGCAGAAGCAGCATTGCTGTGGAGCCTAAAGCTGCTTTTGGCAGCCACCCCTCCCAGTCACCAGCCCCCTCTGACCTCCCTATAATTAGCTTTGCTGCCTCCTGATTCTTCTTCTCCAGTCTCTGGTTGGTTTCTTTGGCCTTTGATCTTTAATAGTTCGAGTACATGGAAATACCCTGAAAGGAAAATGTTTCTGTTCTCATTAAAAAACCACTGGACTGCTTCCTTCATTGAGTGGCTGACCTCATGACTAAATAGATTGACAAAGAACAAACCAGGTTTCACTAAGTGTCTTGTCACAGTAACTCCTCCCAAGTGAGAGAATTTTTATTTTGTCATGTTTTTAATTTCCCTGGCACCAGAGATAAAAAGAATGTAGCCAAAGAAAGACAAATGTTCGTCTAAATTATACCAATAGGGTCATAGAATGACAAAATATCATGGTGGGAAGCAGTATCAGAGGCCATACAGTCTAACCCATACCTAAATTTGAATCTTATAAGGGAAAGAAAAATCTCAAGGGAAAGGAGGCTCACCACCTCCTACAGCAATCCATTTTATTCCCACTCAGCTCTGTTAGGAAGTACCCTCTTTTCTCCCCTTATAACACACCTAAATTTGTCTCTAGGCAACTTTCAGTCATTGCATTTATTTCTGCCCTTTGGGGCCTAATAATAATAATGACTAACATTTATATAGAGCTTATTCTGTGTCAAGCACTGTGTAAGCACTTTACAAATATTATCTTATTTGACCCTCATCTAACAACCTTGTGGGGTTTGAAGTTGTTGTTTAATCATTTTTTGGTCATGTCTGACTTTATGACCCCATTTGGGGTTTTCTTGGCAAAGATATTGGAGTGGTTTTCCATTTTCTTCTCCAGCTCATTTTACAGATGAGGAACTGAGGCAAACAGGATTAAGTGACTTGCCCATAGCTAGTAAGTGTCTGAACCCTGATTTGAATTCATGAAGACAAGTCTTCCTGATTCCAAGCCTAGTGCTCTATTGGACCACTTAGCTGCTCTACTGTATAAGATAGGTGCTGTTACCCTCATTTTCCATCTGAGGAAACTGAGGCAGACAGAGATTAGTGATTAATTCAGAGTTACACAGTGTAAGTGTCTGAACTCCAATTTGAACTCAGGTGTTCCTGACTCTAAGTCTAGAATGCTGTCTACTTCCATGTAATTGTGTCTGTAGAAAAATAGAAGAAATTGAACCCCTCTTCCTTATGACAGTATGTCAGATATTTAAAGACACATAACATGTCATCTTTAAGGATGTATTTCCTATTCTTTTAACTGTTCTTCATGTCATGTCTTCCAGTCTTTTCGTTGGCCTAGTCACCCAATTCTAGATGTGCACCAACTTATCTATATCATTCCAAAAATGTGGTCCCAGAATTTAATTTTGTGCCACCGATTTTTTTCTAATCCAGGCAGAAACTCAGAATCTCAGAGATGAAAGTGACCTCAGAGGCCATTCACTTTAATTAACTTAACCCATGCCTGAAAAAGGATTCCCTCGATTACTTATCCTGCAGGAGGCCACTAGTAAAAGTAAGGAGGAACATGGTCCCTACCAAGGTAGTCCATTGGACTTTGGAAAGTTCTAATTTGGATAGCTCTATACCAAGCCTAAAGGTGCTTTCAGTTGTTCCTACACATCCTCCTGTAAGTATCTCAAGGCCTTCAATTATTCTATTACACCGTTTTCTGGATAAAATAGAATAGGAATAGAAATTAGAGCAATGATTTCACTGATTAAAGGAACTCTCAGACAAGGAAACTTGCTCTACCAATATATGTCAGAATCTTCTTTTTAAAAATCTATAATAAAATCTAAATATAATATAATAAATAAATATAATAAAAATCTAAAACAGGGTCCTATAGATGTAGACCAATTAGACAGGAAAGCACAATGAAATCACTAGTCCTGGATACTGTATCTCTCTTGCTATAGCCTAAAATTTATCACTAATAAACCATCTTACTGGATTTCCCAAAGTTCTGATGTACTACTTGTGAAGTCTCTGAAAGAAGCATTCCCAAAATGCTCTTCTTTGTGGCAACATCAGTGGGACAACACATGGTGATCACTTGAAAAGGAATAATACTCTTTGCATATCTAAGTCCCAGGAGTTTGTTTTCCAGATATCTAAATGGTTTAAAACCTTGCCTTTTATGTGATTGAGAAAGGATCCGGAAGGAAGATAAATGAATCACAGAAATCATAAAGTTTCAAGGTTAGAAAGGATCTCCTGACTTAGTGGTCATTGAGTCTAACATATGTCTTTAAAAGAATAGGTTTCAAGAGAGATGTTCATAGAGGAAGTGGAAGAATAAAAGAAAGTGTGATAGAAATTAGCCAGAGACAAATTGGAATTTGACTAGAGGTAATGAATCAAGGATAGAAGTAACAACTCCTGAAGACCCACAAATTAATAACATTATTAGACTCTCTGAGCTTTAGATGAATAACTCAGTCAATTCTACCTAAAAGAACATACCTTTTTCAGTGTGTATACCATACTTTTTCTAGAATACTTAACTGTATTTCATCAATGTAGAAACTCCCTCCATTGATATAGGTAGCAACCCATCAATATTTTCTCATCCTGTGCTGTTCCTGTTTTATGTCTTTCCATATGTCTATTTGCAGTTGATATTGCTGCTGTTTTCCCCTTTCCCCTTCAGTAATCTTTTGTCTGTCATCCTTCCACCCTCTTCAATTTGAGTTAAAGGGAAGAATTAAGGACATCTGTTATAAGTGATACATAACAATAGGTGTAAGTGAGAGGTGCTAAAGGGGAAAAAAAGGACTTGAGGTAGACATGTGGAGGAGGGAAGGAGGGTGACAATATCATGATGAGAAGACTGAAGGTTTTTCTTCTTCATTCTCCTCACTTATCACATTACCACTCTAGCTTCTGCCCTAAGGCCTTGCTTACTTAATTGGTACAGTCACAGATAAGTCTACCTTACTAGGAGTAGTAGTAGTGAAAAATCTTCTGCCTTCTTCCCCAGCACCATATTAGAATTTAGATTTCTTTTGGGTAAAGGCTGAATCATTTTTCACGTCCCTGTAACCTCCAAAATATCTTGCATATAGTAGATGCTTGATAGATTTATTGTTCAGGTCAGCAAATGATGTATCAACACTGAAATGCAAAAATATTGTATTTCATATAATACTCTATACTATAGAGATTGGAAGTTTGGGAAATTTGTGAAACATACAATAAATGGAAAATGTTGGTAAATTTTCAGTAGACAACAACAAAAGTAAACATTTTGTAAATGAAATTATCTCAAAAACTAATAATAACCTTTGAAAATTTTGTGTTTATCTTGTCATTGTATTACAACATTTCTATAAATAGGATAAGCTATTATTTTCTGCATTTTGCAGATGAGGAAACTGAATCACAGAAATATTAAGTAATTTGTCCAACCCATCCAGTTAAATGATGAAAAAAACAGGACTAGAACTCATATCACCTGACTCAAAAGCAAATTCATGCCAGAAAAAGCAGTATAATTCGTTAAAGTGCTGTTATCCATTCTGTTAATGGTGTTGGAGAATTAAAAATGATTGTCAAATAGATTTCAGACTGCTACATAAAACCTCAACCTTCTCTACAAGACATCCACTTCTACCTCTCTTCTTCACTGTCCTTGATATAGTGTAAAAATAGGTTCAAAATAGTGTAAAAATTGGGTTCAAATCCTTCTGCTACTTATATGACTTTGGTCAAATCCCTTTGTTAATCTGCACTAAATGATTTTTAAGGTCCCTTCTAATTCTAGGTATACGAAACATGGTCAGCTATACTTGACTCAAGAACCACTAGTGATGGGGAATCCACTACTACCCAAGATAACGCACAATATTATAGCTGGGGAGTTGTGTTGTACTCTTTGGTCCCTACTTGCCATTCAGGGTAGGGAGTCCAAAGAGGAATCCTCTCTACCAATGCAGACAGGCAACTGTTTGCAATTTAGAGAGTTGCCTGGGGTACTAAAAGGTATGATTTGCCATCTCACGAGATCTACAATGTCATTCTGAGATTTAAAAATAGGTCACCCTAAAGCTGAATTTCATCTAATTTGCAGCCATGTTTCTCCATTCCATTGTCATACTAGCTGTCAACCAAGATCTTCCTTTTGAGCCAAAAGTAGCCTACCCTGAAAGATCTTCCCCGACTATGGCATTTTTTTTTTTTTTCAATATGGTATGTATAGTGGATCAAACTCAGGTTGGATTTAAGAGGACCTGGATTCAAATCCCAAGCCAGAGGTATTTGACCATGGAAAGAACACTAGGTAGCACACAGGGGAAAGAGTTCCAGATTTGAAGCAGGAAGATTTTCTTCCTGAGTTCAGACCTGGCCTCAGATACTTAATATCTGGATGACCCTGGACAAGCCATTTAACCCATTTGCCTCAGTTTCCTCATCTGTAAAATGAGCTGGAGAAGAAAATGGCAAACCACTTCAATTTCCTTGCCAAGAAAATCCTAAGTGAGATCACAAAGAGTTGAATATGACTAAATAAAAATAACTGGAAAAAATAGTACCTATTTTAAAAGGCTATTGAGAGAATCAAATGAGAAAATGTGTGTAAAGTGCTTTGCTTTTGTTGTTTTAATTGAATAGACTTTGCCTCAGACAAATTGAGGCCTGGGAAAGTGCTCTGTAAAGCACCATTTAAATGTATTTTTTTAAAAAATTGTAATGCCTCCCATGGCACTCAGCATTTCTCTACCTAAGAAATGCATGCCCATCCATCAGGACACCAAGCCTGAGTGGTTCCCAGGGGAGTCCCCACACCTGTTGACTTGCCCCCCAAAATAAAAGTAGACAAAATCCTCTTACTATTTGAGTACCAACAGAAACAAAAATAAATAGTCAAACATTACACAGTTGACTAAAAAAGACAGAAGGCTGACTAGAGTAAGGAGGTTATTTTATTTAAAGTAAAGCTGAGCCTGGAAATGCAAATTATTATTCCAAGTACAGAATGGTCAAAAAAAAAAAAAAAAAAGGCATCCCTGTTGCCATCATAGGCATTAGAACTGGAAAGGGATGATAATGATCATGTTGTTGTTTATTGTGTCCCCATCCACAGACAATACTGGCCATGGGGTTTCCTTGGCAAAGACACTAAGGTAGTTTGCTATTTCCTTCTCCAGTGGATTAAGGGCCAGGGTCACACAGCTAGCAAGTGTCTGAAGCTCAGGTCCTTCTGTCCTCCAGACTCAGCACTCAGCCTCCTAATAACAATCACAGTACAACTATAAGAAGGAGCAGTGATTTCTTCTTTGTGGGAAACTTCCCTATCACTTCGGAGATAAGACCTGGGGAGTTGCCTAAAGTATACAATAATTAAAGGACTTGCCCAGGAACACACAATCATCCACTATCAAAGGGAGGATCTGAATAAAATCTTACTGATTCCTCAATCTCTTACCCAGTAGTAATTGCTGACCTTTATTTAAGGCTTTAGGACTCACCAAGTACTTTTGAAACATCATATTTGACCTTCACAGACTCCCTCCTCCCCAGTGAAGTAGGTAGTTCAAATATTCATAATAATAGCTCACTTTTAGATAGTATTTTAATTTTATTATCAAGTGCCTGCCTAGTCCAACAGGGCTGTGAAGGAGATTGTGCAGTGGTTATTATTCCTATCCGATGGATGAGGATACTGAGATCAAAAAGTGCCTTGCCAAGATTGCTACAACCACTAAGTATGAGAGAAGCCAGCCCATCACATTCCCTGTCTGTATCCAATGTTAACTCTACTATGGGGAAACTGAGGCTCAGAGAGAGATGACTGAATTGTCCAAGGTCACATATCCATTTTCTCTTCCAAAGTGGGGCTACAGTGGAAAGTGTGCTGCAGTTGCAGAAAGGATTTGCCTTCAAATTCCAGCTCTTTTATTTACCACCTGGTAAGCTTGGAGAAGTTGAAGTAAATATGTCTTGAGTCCCTTCCAGCTAGAAAATCTTGGCCTCCCATTTTACAGGGAATAAGTCTTAAAACCAAAAAAAAATAAAATTAAATAAAATTTAAAAATCAGTAACTTCTCAGAGAGGAGAGGGCAAGTTAGTGACAAAATCAGACTTAGAACCTCAGCTCCTCCTGTTGCCCAGGGGATGCTGGACTTCTATACTAACTGCTTAATGCCTTCAACCCTAAACACCGAAGAGTAACCTGGTGTATTCATTCAAAAAAAAAAAAGCCTTTCTTCATTTATCTTCCATGAGCAATTGGCACTGAGATTATCATTTAGAAACAGAAACTCCTTCTCACTGTTTAGAGGTAGGGGGGAAGGGGCACGATTTTGTTTTTTAGTAACTGATTTTGTTAGAAACAGAGGTAGGTAGTTTCTTTATCCAGCCACCATACAGACATATGGTCTGCTATCCCACTAGTTAGGAAGTGATTATTGGAGCAGCACAAACAGATTTTTTTTTTTTTTTTTTTAACAAAGTGAAGGTGTGATTTTCTCAGGTTCTGTGAAAACACACACACATATTTTTCCCTACCCAATCTGTTTCCCAGTACCTTAATGTCCGCAGGGTCTACAAGGCCATTTTAGGTGTTAGGGAGTCAGAAAAGCCTGCCTGGTGTTAAGCTGATGGAGTGAATTTAGAAAACAACTGATGGGGAGCTGAGATGTGACAAGTGGGAAAAGTTTGTTAAGGACTTATTTGAATAACTGAGCAAAAAAGGGGTGGGGGAAAGAAAAAACAAATGAGGCTTCCTGAGCTACACTTAGCTAGGCAAGGTTTTTAAATGCCCTAATAACTATATGAATTTCCTGTTTGAAAGGCTCTCATATTGAACAATTACTTCAGATATCGAGCTAAAGATGGACCCAAAAGTAGCCTGGAAGACCTAGATTATTCTCCTCGGGAAGAGGGGATTCATAGAAAAAGAACACAAAAATAAGGAAACAATAATACCACATCTTCAGAAAGACATTATGATACAATAGAAAAATCAGAGGCCATAGGACCTGGGTTCAAATTCCAACTCTGAAGCTGACTATCCATGTGACCTCAGCAAATCCCTTAATCTACCCCAGACTCAATTTCCTCATGTGTAAGAAAGGCATTGGACTAGATGGCCACACAGGTCCCTTTCAATTCTAGATATATGACCTACAGTATATAATACTAATGTCTTCTGCTGATTATTCCCTACAAGCATAAGAGATGTAAAGCCATTCATTCATGCTGAGATCTGTATGTATGAGTGCCTTACCAGAATGATAAATTCTAGTAAGCACTTTTTGCTCCATTGGGGGAAAATTAATTCAGTCTCTTTGGTCAAGATCAATGGGGTTTAGCTAAATATGACAGGAGCACCTGGTGTGTCCCTTTGAGACCTTGTCAGAATCTTTTTTTAAAAAAAGAATCCATGAAGAATTTATTTAACAAATAAGCAAGCATGATCCTCCACCCTCCAAAACACAACTCAAACATTAGATCCAAGGCTGAAGGGACCTTAGAGGCCCATTAGTCCTATCCATTCATTTTCCAGGGGAAAAAAACGAGTAGAGAAGAGACTTAGCCCAAGATTCTCCTCCATGAAATCTTTTCTGAGTCTTAGACCAATAAAGTAGCATTTCTATGATACAAACACAAGGACATCTTTTAGAACAAGAATACAATTTTTTTTAAGTGCTACATTTAAAAGATGCATTACTTCAATAGATTTAGGATGGAAAATGCCATCTGCATCCAACGAGAGAAATATGGAGAGTGAATATGTATCAAAGTATAGTATTTTCACTTTTTGTTTGTTTGTTTTTTCTTTCTTATAGTTTTTTTCCTTTAGGTCTGATTTTTCTTGCACAACATGATAAATATGTAAATATATTTAAAAGGATTGTACATATTTAACCTATGTCAGACTATTATATCAGATTACTTGCTGTCTTGGGGAGGAGGGAGGACAGGGAGGGAAAGAGAAAAATTTGGAACATAAAGTCTTACAAAAACTAATTTTGAAAATTATCTTTACATATATTTGAAAAATAAATGAAAATTTTAAAAAGAGAAAAAGAAAATAGATAAGGGTGAAAGAAAATGAGAACTATGAAAAAAATAAAAATAAAAAATGCATTACTCAAAATTTTCTACTTTGATTAAATTTTGGAAAAGTATCCTCACTATAATTTGTGATACAGATGCTATATTATATGTCTTAAAATATATATTTTTTTACTAATAGACTATTTTGATGTCAGCACTATTTGTTTAGAATAGTATACTACTAAATTCTGTTAATTAGCTCTTCAAATGTGATTTTTTTTCTTTGGTCATTTTTCTTTGCAGCTATTAAAAAAATTCAACATTTTTTAATCCAAATTTTTAATATGCAGAATAAAGCTTTTTAAAATAATAAAAATCAGATGAAGATAGAAATAAGATCAACATGATTTGGCAATAGATTGGATATGTAGAGTGCATGAGAATGAGTTTCTGAGTGATTGGAAAGATGGTGATACCTTCAATAATAACAGGAAAGCCCAAAAGGTGAGTCAGTTTTGAAAAAAAATGTGTTCTGTTTTGGACATGTTGAGTTTGAGATGTCTATGGGATATCTCTTATTCATGAAATCTAACAGATCATCAGTGATGCAAGAGGAAAGAGATAAGGGAAACAATTCGATGCAATGGAAAGAGTGCTAGATTTGATGTCAAAGGACCTGTGTTCAAATCCTAAATCTGTCCCTTGCTACCTACCTGTATGTCTATACACAAGATATTTTTCCTTCCAGGGCTTCAGTTTCTTATGAGTAAAATGAGAGGATTGGGATAAGTGATATCTTCTAGTTCTAAATATTGGAGTTCATGAAATATACATTAATGTATATACATATATATGCATACATATATGAGAATCATTTATATAGAAATGATCATTAAAAACACAGGAGCCAATGAGATCACCAAGATAGTATAGAGTTAAAAAGTCTTAAGGGACCTCCACAATTGGATAGTACACAAAGAATCAAAAGGGATTAAGGAGAGATTCAATAAATAGGAGAAAAATCAGGGCAGTGTCATGAAAACCTGAAGAGAGAAAGTATTTAAGAGTAGAGATGATCCATAGTATCAAAAGCTGCAGGGAAGAATGAGGATCGAGAAAATATCATCAGGTTTGGCAATTAAGAAATCACTGATGACTCTGGAGAGAGCAGATTCAGTTGGATGATGAAATCAGAAACCAGATTGCAGAGGTTTAGAAGGGAATGAGAGGAAATACCAAAGAAAGATTGTTTTCTTAAGTTTAGCCACAAAAGAGAGGGGAGAGATAGAATGATAGCTAGTGGAAATGACAGGACCAAGTGAAATTTTTGTAAGGTGGGAGAGACATGAATATGTCAGTAAACAAATGGGAAGGCACCCAGTGAATAAGGAAAAATGGGAAAGAATGAAGATGATAGTAGGGGAGAAGACTGGAGGAGATAGGATCAAGGATTCATACAGTGGAGTTGGTCTTATAAGAATGGTTATCTCTTCATCAAATATCAAAGTAAAAAAGATAATGAGGGAAGATGCTGGGTGACATGTGATGAGAAGAAAGAAAGAAGGGGAGCCCTCTGTGAATGGCCTTAATTTTTTTTAATTATGAGGTTAAGTCCTCAGCTGAGAGAGTAATGGATGGAATGTTATGGCAAGCTTGAGAATAAGTGAGATTTCTCTCATTTGGAGCTTCTACTGGGACTATTCTACAGAGTAAGAGAATGAAGCAAATAGGCAGTAATAGAATTATTACCTTACTGCATTGAAGGCCCAGATGGTATTAGATAGCATAAATGTGTTGTGGGTCCATTCAAGATGGTTTATTTTCTCCAGATCATTAGGCAGGTATAAATGAGGCAGATAGTAGGAATAGCCAGGGTTAATGTCTGACGTGGTATGATCTGTCATAGGACAAAGGGAGACAATGGAATTGAGTAGAACACAAGGTAGAGCTGATTTGTTTCATTAATGGTCAAGATAGGAAGGGAAGTGAGTGTCAACAAGAGTCTGGGGAGAAACTGAGGGATGGAGGTCATAGTGAGGACAGAGAACAGGATTGGAGATCATAAGGCAAAGGGGAAAATATGGAATGATATGATAAGATACATGATCAGCTAGAAAAATTTTGGAGTTCATTCTAGTTTTGACAAATGCATAGCTTGTCAAAAGCATAATGAGTAAAGATGAAATTCTAGGCACAAGTTTAATGAAATGACAAATGTAAGAAACATAAAATGTCTCCAAAGGTTGGTTGTAAGTAGATTGTAGGAATCTGTAGCAGAAGAGTTTATGTTTTATCCTAAATTCAGGATCAGAGAGTCTACAGTGGAAGAGAACTCAGTCCAATGTCATCATTTTACAATCGATCAGAAAGCAATTATTAAGCACCTACTATTTGCCAGGCACTGTGCTAAATCCTCAATGTATTACTTCTCCTCTTTCTCTTTGAGACCATCTACAATCTGGCTTCCAAACTTATCATTCAAATGAAACCATTCTTTCAAAGTGACCAACGATCTCTTAATTAATGACAACAAAACCCTAACTACACATTTTTCAAAGCACCACATACAGAGCCACTAAAGTTGCTCATTCCATGGGGGCCTGGCTCCATGAAGTTTGTGCCTTAGGAAGATTATTTTGGCAACAATGAAGGATGGATTCCAAGCAAGGAGACCAATTTGGAAGCTATTAGTCTAGTCCAAGCTAGAGATGATGAGAGTGGAAAGGAAGGAATATATATAAGATGTGAAGGCTAAGAGTTGATAAGACTTCCTAATAGATGCTCAGTGATCACCACAATAAATATCCTCACTGCAACAGCCCTAACAAATGGTATAAGTCTTTGCTTAAAGACTTATAATGAATAGTAAAGCAGAACCCACTATCTCCTGATTTTGGAGTTCTATAGGACAATTTTTCTTTATATAATAGAGATTTGACATATGTCTGGGCCACTTAAGATGGCATTATATAAGTTGAAGACATGAGGAATCTGTTTCCAGGGAACTAGAATTTCTATATTAGCTTACTGTGTTGTTGGGAGCAGCATTGTTCTATTGACTGCAATGCTGGATGATTTTTCTAGCAACCCTGACTGAAACTGTGCCTATGAGTGAAGATACCATATTTCTTTTTTTTTTTCTCTCCCTCTCTCTTTCTCTTCTTCTCCCTCTTCTTTTCCCTCTCTCCCATTTCCCATCCCCCCTCTTCCCTACCTCCTTCTCCCTCTCCCATACCTCCTTCTCCCTCTCCCTCTTCTTTTCCCTCTCCCTCCTTTCCTCCTTTTCCCTCTCCCTCTCTTCTTCCCTCCTTCTCTCTCTCCCTCACTCTCTTTCCTTCCTTCCTTCCTTCCTTCCTTTCTATCTTGCCCAAAGTAGTACAATGACCACTTGTGAACTGATAGACTGATGGAGAAACTTTCTGTTTCCAATTAGATCTGTTAGCTCCACATTAAGCAGCCTGGTGCTCCTCCCTTACCACCTTCAGTGTCAGAGGCTTACCATAATGTTGCTGGATTTAGTGCAGATACCTGATTGGTTTTAGCCCACTGCTGAATTCTCAAACTCAAGAGATACCCTAGTCTCAGCCTTCTCAAAATCAGAGATTGTAAGTATATGCTGCTATTCCTGACCAAGAAGTCATTCTCAGCCTCAGAAGGGAATGCTAAAAAAATCCAGATGGTCTTTAATGTCCCTTCAAACCCTGGAAATCTGGAATTTCTCTGAAGCAGCTTATCAATAGCCTTCCTAAAATGTGGGGTCCAGCTCAGAATACTCCAGATACAGTTTGAAGAATACATCAGGACTATCACCTTTCCAGTGCTGATCAATGCAAACTGGCTTATCTCTTTGGGATGCAATACCACAATGCTGGTATATGTGAATTTGGGGACTTCCCAAACCTCTAGATCTTATAAATTTCTATACTTTTCCCTGTTAAATTTCATCTTATTGCATTTGGTCTAATGTTGTAGTCTATCAAATCTAGTTCAAGATTATGAACAATCTATTGAGGATGCTCCCACATAGTGACCAGCCCCACTAAAAAGGAAAAGGACTAAACTTCAAACAAACTCTCTAACATCTGATAATGTCTGACACATAGTAGTATGTAAATGTTAACTGTCACTATTATTATAGAATTAATTCTGATAAAAAATCATATTCATCCTGTGCCACATTCTGTATAACCACAGGTAAGTCATTTTTTCTTAACTCAGTTTCTGCCTCTGTAAATGGGGAGAGAATTAGATCATATAATCTCTAAAGTCCCTTCTAATTCAAATTCCTATGATATGCAGCATAATAAAAACATAAGTAATATGAAGTCAACAATAAGAATTCCTACCTTATCTCTCAAAGAATTTAAAAGGAAAAAGAAGTTGCTTGAATGTAAATATGGGGAAACCTTTGGTAGGAGTTCCAACCTTGCTTGACACCAGAGAATTCATGTTAACTTAATTCAGTACCTGGCTGGCACATAGTAGGCACTTAATAAATGTATATTGATTGATTGATAGTAAAAAGCCTTGTGATTGTAACACATGAGAAGATACCTTTTCTTAGGAGTCTCTTCTCATTGAACATCAGAGAAATCACATCTGAGTTCATATGCATGTAATGAGTATTGGGGGAAATGGACCAGGAAGTCCATTATTCAGGAAAATTCTCTCATAAATACTAAGCTATTTGAAGGCAGTGGCTAAATATTTCTAGTTCAGCAAAAACAGTGGGTTGTTGTTTAGCATTTATGCACAAGTATAAGTGCTCTCATGCTGAATGATGGAAATGATACTTGCAATTCAATAACACAAAAATTTCATTGATATAGGTGCTCCACCCACCCACCGAAGCAGCTCAACACTCTGCATAACTTGTCCTGCATGAATCATCCAGATCTCCAAATTTTACCAGAGAAAATAGACCCAGTATGCTAGTGGCCTTCTTATTGGTTTTTTTTTAATATTTCATATTGATTAGTATCCTATATCATTGACTGAAAACTATAAGTAACCTTAGGAGTAACCTAACCTCCTCATTTTACAAATAAGGAAATTATAATCCAGAGAAATTAAATGATTTGCCCAGGATCACATACCTAGTAAGTTTCTGATTTGTGATTCAAATTCTGGTCTTCCCTACATCAAATCCAGTGATCTATCCATGAAATTATGATGCTTTCCCCAAAATGAATGCAAAGGAAAATATATATTAAAGCTATCTGTGTTTATGTTTTACCTTTGTTTTAAACTGCAAGCTTCATGAAGACTGGAATTGTGTCTTAGTTAATTTTCGCATTTACCCCAGAGCCTAACACAGTGCTCTACACATAGTAGACTCTTAATAATTATTCTTGTAATTAAATTAAATTAGCTAGAATCATGGAATTTGAGAGTTAGGATATATTATACCTTGGAGATAATTTCTGGATCTTTGATTTCTAGAGTTCATATCCCATTCAGGTGTCTATTCAAGTCATCTTGCCAAATCTAATCCTGGTTTTCTACTCCCTTCTGTGGGCTCAATAGTCAAATCAATACCACCACTGTTTCTAGAAAGGATGTAGCAGCTGACTACCCAATGAATCAACTCACTAACCCATTCACTCCTGGGCCACAACTTTCTTCTTTTAGTCATCACTCTCCCAATATTTGTTTTCTTATTCATAAACTTATTTATAAACTTATACTTCAGAGTTTTGATTAATTTGATCATTGACCACAATTGCAGAGAACTGAAGCCAGATTTTAATCACCTATCAGTGAACATGGACTCAAGGCACAAAAGGAGATGTCTATTTTCAGGCACAGCCAAAGTAGATATGAACTGTTTTGTTTAAAAAAAACCTTTTTTTTTTTTTTTTTTCAAAAAACACTTGTGACAAAGAGGAATTTATATGACATTATGAGGATCAGCCACTCATTTTTAGACACCTGGATCCAAATATGGCTTTGATCATCAATGCTGAAAATAACTTGCCCTGTGCAAGCCAGTCCCCTCATCACAGCCCCTTGCCTCTGTCTGGCACGCTGAGGCATGACTATCTGCCAGCACTCCAGAGAAGACCCTGGCTGAGCTGGCAGGTGGCTGAAGGTGAGGAAGGGGGGTAGCACTCATACAACCACAAGACTCAGCTACAGAAATACCTGCCAGCCATGGCATCCCAGGTTTATAGGTTCACAGAATTCCAACCTAGAAGTTCATCTAGTCCAACTCTTTTATTCAACAAATGAGTGCCAGAGAGCAGAGGTGATTGGCATAAGTCCAGTTTCAGGATAAAACCCTTTGCCTAGAGACCAATAATATGTCAGGCTAAGGAGAAAGGTTGAAGGGGAGTGAGGTGGGGGGCGGAGAGGAGGACTGTTTGCCAAGGGACTCTGAAAACTCAGGCAGCAACTATGGGAACTGACAGAACTATTACCCAATGCCAGAATCTATGCTTACATAGCTTTATATGGAACCTGTCTTCTCTGAACCAGCCTCCCTATAATCATTGAGCACTTTCCATATTCAACTGAATCCAATTAAAGACTTTGAATCTAGCCACTAAGCCCTAATTAAGCAGAATCAAACTCTCAGACTGTCTCCGAGCATGGCAAAGGCCAAGTGAAGTTTGAATGCTGGAAAGTCTTAGGGGAGGCACAGAAACTTTGCTTTCCAATATGCCCCAATGTATTTTTCACAAGATCAATACACCTGCCTCTATTGTGCTTAATATCCATGTGTTGTGCATGTTGTGTATACACATATTGGGTAATTATTCTCTGCTTCAGCTGTTCACTTCCTCTCCTCTCTCCTTTCTGCTTATTGTTATTCTTTCCTACCTAAATCCCTCTTCATGCTAATTAAATAATAGGGATGAGAGCCAAAAGGCATCCGATTAAACTTCCTCATGCTTCCCAGGCACTGAGCTTTCCAAGCATCCTTGGTGAGAAGGTAAGATCTTTCTTCATGGGCTCAGGCTGGTGGTGATGGTGCTGATAATTTGTGTCGAATCAGAAGAGAATTTCAATGATAGAATATTCTAACCAAGCTACTCTGGAGAATATGACGTACAAAAGAACAAGTACCTGAAATGTGGAAAATATGGGAACTTAGGATATAGTATTTAGAAATGGAAGGCACTGTCTTAATTCCCACTAACAACCCGAGAAGCTGATCTTCCTATGACCCAAAGGATCCCAAGGATACAAGCCCAGAGTGGGGAGGGTTTCAAAATCAGCAAGGAAAAATGCCCTTTGAAGGCAACATGGTATGGTAGAAAGAGCCTTGGATTTGGGATGAAAGGGCTCCAGCATGCCATCTTCGTGCTTTTGGTTAAGCTACTTCCTATCTCTGGGCCTTAGTTTGTTTATCTAAAAAATGAGGAGATTGCATCCTATGTCTTCCAAATCTAATAATCTATGAGTCTATTAATTCAAGGAGGGAGATAGTCTAAGGTGTATCACCTCCAATTTACAAATAAGAAAATTGAAGTTCAAAAATGACTTGTCATATGACAAAGTAAGAATGGGTCTAGGACTCCAACCCAGGTCTTCTGACTCCACATTCAGTGCTAAAGCACTCTTCTAAACCTGCCTCCATCTAGTCTTATGAACCTCACCAAGAATGACTTAGGCGCATGGTGAATCTGCACACCAACCCTCCATCCCACTGGCACATTCTATCCATATCCCCCAAGCAGAGGGAAAGGAGAGGGGGAGAAAGGGAGCAATGAGGGACCAATGGCATATTCATTGAAATTCCTTGAAATCCCATGATATTTGCTACAAAGATGTATTATGTTCCCTGCCTATTTTCCAGGACTAACATACAACCTTGCAATCTTAGCATGTGGTACAAGAAAAAGGAAAGATGGTTTCCTTCTCTCTCCTTTCATTGTGTAGGGCAAATGGCATGAAACACAAAGAGAGATAAAGATAATGGGGAAGAGAGACAAAGAAGAATGAGAAAGATCTGTTAGCAAACATGAGTCAATACAATATCCCCCAAATCTTCCAGCTTCAACAAATTGAACCGGGGCAACAGACAATGGAGGAAACTCCAAGGAAGAATGAGATAGCACAGGGCACGGAAGAGGAATTCAGGGTGATACATGCTATAAAACAAGTTCAAAAAATTCCTATGATACCAGGATTGAGGTAGTTAGCTACTTCTAAAAAAATTGATCACCTGAAAAAAAAAATGGTTTCTAGACCACAGGAAAAATATAGAGAAATATCACTGGACTGGGAATCAGATGACCTGAGTGAATCCTGGACCTTCCTTCCCTCACATCACACCCATGGGACTTTCAGCCAAATACTTTCCATAAATTCTTTCATCCTAAAATGAGAAGGTTGGATTTAATTATCTCTAAGATTTCTTTTGGCATGTAACAACCTAAACTCAATGAATTCTAGGATTTACGGATATCCTAGGTTGGAAACACGTTTTTAGTTGGAATTATTCTCAACCTACTTACTTTCAACAGAGTCTCAGGAAGCCATGAGGGTAATGGCTGTTAGGAATGGATCCAATACTCCTCACATAAGATCAGTCCCTGTATATGTATATGTGTTTGTGTGTTCATTTATGACCATTCAACCTAAACATTCAAACCACACACACACACACACACACACACACACACACACACACACACATTTTACTTAATGGCCCTAAAACAGAAAGGTAAGCAGAAAATCCTCATTTAACAGGGGGTTTCTAAACAGGGAGAAGTGTGATAAAATGTTATCTGAATAAAGTTCAAACTTCAAGTGAGACAGGTGTGCTTAGCAAACAGAGAAAGAGATTCTGATTTTTCTAATCACCAGAGTCCCATAAAACTTCTATCCCAAGGTTGGTCAGTTGACATATTAATTTGTGTACAGAATTGGTACCTATAATCATAATTTAACACAATTCTTGAAGTCCATAGGATGTTTTAGATGGAACAGTATTAGAATGAGATCTGCTATTGACCTTGGATGAACAAAATCTCTTGGGAGGCTTTCTGAGATGACTCATTTTATTGTGCAACTCTTTATTATAGCAGGTAGTATCTATCTAATGTATCTAGTAGCTCCCTTAATTGAGAGTACTAGGTAATTATCTCTGGAGCACATTTTGGATATAGCGGAGCTATTATGAAGAAATGTTTGCCAGAGAATATCATTCAGATTACAAGCACTGCCTGGTGAAAAATATCATTATGGTCAATTTGTGCTCATTTCCATTAATGGAAGAAAGCATTAGCACAGATAATACAAAGTACCCAACAATCTACCTAGATACTTTGCTCACCACCATAGCAATCTTGGAGTCCAAAGATAGACAGGTCAGATGATAAGAGCAATAGGGAAAAGGAAGATAACTTCTCTGGAGAGAGCTCTGTAGTATGGAGTTGTAAATTCAGATAATTCTTCCCACCCCCTTTTGATGTCTGGTTTCTAAATAATCCCTTTTCAATTCCTTATCTTTCACAAGCATAAAAGACAAATAGAATCTTCATGACCTTCAGACACAAAAGAAAGCATTTGACTGTTGCTCTCTCACTTTCCCATGAAGATATCAATTTTTGGAGGAATCTCTTGTCATAATTAGCTTGTTTAAAGTCCCTTATTAACACTAAATGAGACTATAGAAGAAGCTTCAGGGAAATCTTTGTATCACTCTCCAATAAGTGTATGTCCCCTCAGATTTCCTTATATAAAGGGAAGGAATTATCCTGGAATGATGGAGGGACAGGAAATAATAGCAAAGAGGCTGTTGGGTGGCAAAAGTTGCTTGAAAGAGAATGAAAACAAAGGTGACTTCTGTAAAACAAAGAAAATCAAGGGATGCATTGAGAGATATCCACCTCAGAAACATAGTAGAGAGCTAAGAGAACTGTGGAACTGGATGAATGGCAAGAGAAATGTCAAACTTGGGATCACTTATCCTGGTTAATGCCACATCCTGGTTGGTTGGTACTGATTTGGGAAAAATTGGGCACCAGCTAGCAAGAGGCACTATACTTTCAAGGGAAAGGGAAAGGCCGTAGTCACTGGGGGAAAAAACCAAAGCTCTGGAGAGAGCATAAATCTTACAAACACGGAATCAGTGATTATGACTGTCCACATATCAGTGTCAATACCCAGAGAAAATCCATGAGAAGACCTGATTGCTACATGAAAATACTTGTGATTAGCAAATTTTGTGCTTGGGGATTATAGCACAAAACACACCTTCAAATAAACTTTTCTATATAAATTCAGTTGAAGTAGAGTAGGTTAGGACTCAGTGAGGGAAAAGCTCACCTGGGTTTCAGCCAGACAAACACAGCATCTGGTAGTTTCTTTTTTTAACTAATCTTTCCTGCTAACTAAGTGCTAAATTCTGTTGTTTCTATGCAGCTAAAAGAGTGTAAAAGCTATCAGCATATTCTAAATGTAAGTGCTCCAAAGCAAAGCCCCAGTCACCTGCTCCTAGTTATAGTTTTTCACTGAAAGCTATACTGGCAGCAGCTTAGAATACAAGGGACACCAAACATGGCTCTCAAGCTCTATCATGCCAGTTTATGAGTAGTACCATGTAGGAAAAGCAAAAACAAAACCCAAACACTTTCCTAAACAACAATCAGATGAAAGTCAAATAGTGGGCAGTCGTAGAATAAGCATGAGACTAAGAATCTAGAAACTTAGGTTGGAACACTATTTCTGAACCCCACTAGCCGTGGGACTATGGGCAATTCATTTAATTTCTTTGAGTGTTAGCATCTCCACTTGTAAAACTACCTTGCTCTTTCCTACAGTTGTTGTAAAAAGCAAACCCTTATAATACTGAGGTTGTCATTGTTGCAGCTCCTGCAGCAACCAAGGCTATTGTTGCTATTGCTGTTATTGATTGTTGCTGTTGATTTTATTGTAGCAGCTGCTTTTATTATAGGAGCTGAGACAACAGTGAAAATGTGGCAACTAATCTACAGATCAGGAACCAGACAAGCAGATTAATTAATAAAGGATAATATAGGATAATAATTTTCATGGTGAAAAAAAAACCTTTAATAAATTCAACATACTCTTTGGTTGGGTCTATGAAGACTGGATAACCCTTCTTCTATTTCACTGACACAGTACAAGGGAAATTTGACAAGCATGTTGCCAATGTAGTCATCGACCTTTATTTCTTTTTTTTTGCTTTTTTTGCTGAGGCAATTGGGGTTAATGACTTGCCCAGGGTCATATAGCTAGGGAATGTTAAGTGTCTGAGACCAGATTTGAACTCAGATCCTCCTGACTTCAGAGTTGGTGTTCTATCCACTGCATCATTTAGTTGTCCCATCAACCTTTATTTTTATCACATCCTAGACAACTTTGATGATTTGTCCTAGATCATCCAATAAGCCCAAAGCCGAGTTAAGATTAGCATTCCTTATTTTTCTTTTTTTAATAACAGTCCCTTTATTCTATCACTGAGTCACACCCCTTCTCTTCACCCTCAAAAGGGGTTCTATAAACCAAATTACTTAAACTCATGCAGTTTTTTTCACTTAAACTATCTGAAGCCAGATTCATCATGGGTAAATTTTTATGCTACCAGAAAAATAAATTTATTCATTTAAATGGTAGATGTAAAAAAAAAAAAAAGTGAATCTTATATGCCCACATTAATCCACCCACAATATAGAGAATATGTAGGCCATAGAATGATTATGAGAGTTATAGCAAACTATAGAATATATGAATTGTATTATGTGGTAGAATGAACACTGGGATCAGATCTAGGACCCTACTAGATTCTAGTTCTGACTTGACCACCAAAATACCCAATGAGATTATTGATCAACTTAATCCCTAACAACCTTCCTGGATACATAAGCTTCCTTATTTGTAAAAATAAAAAAAATTAATGAACTGGACTAGATGATCCCTCATTTCTTTCCTAGTATTGGTTTTCTTTGAGAAGATAATAATAGGCCAGAATTTTTGACTGTGGAGGAGTGGGAGTCCCAAGCAGCCCTTGCTGACTTAAGACATTGAGAGGTAGAGTACCCTATTTAAATAAGTCATTTGTAAAAAAACACACACACACACAAAATGCCCAGGACTTTTAAAAAGAGAACATGCCTCAAGTGAGATGTATCATGGAATATTTGGAGTTGGGAAGACCTGGTTTCAAATCCCTGTTATTAACTGTATAATTCTGGTAAAATACATCCCTTCAAGTGCCCCAATTTCCTCATCTACAAAATGAGAAGATTCCACTAGATGGTCCCTAAAGTCTTTTCTAGTTCTAAATCTAAGTTTTTTCTAGTTCTAAATCTAAACCTAAATCTATGATAGGAAGAATTCTGTAAAAAGGAGGCATCCACTGGAGGTGCAGAGGCAAAATTCCCCACCCTCCCCATTACCGTTACACTTCATCCCCCAAGTTAATAGGTAGGAGGTAGGTTGCAATGTGCAACAAAGATCTTATTACAAAACTTGGCCTTCTTGAAACTTTTCTATTTCCCTTGAATTCATCACCATGTTTCCATTCTCCAGACCGTCAAACTTCTTGTTAACTTGAACCCTTCAATAAATTATAACCACCTTCTTCAAAGTTACCAGCTATCTCAATTGCCAATCCTCTACCAACTGATCAATCTTTATTCTCCTTAGCTTCTGCAACATCTAATATCACTGTAGTATATACAACCTCTCCTTGCTGTATTGCTGAAAAAAAAATTCTAATTGTGTCATATATAAAACCTATCATATCTGCCTACTTAAAGTTGGAAACAGAATTTTTCAACTTTAAAAAAAAACTTTCAAATGAAGAGTTTCAGTGAGTTTTGAATAGATTTGTTAAAAATATAAAAACAAAACACCTCCTAGTTAATTTTTTAAAACAATGGAATGGCATGAGGAAAGATCAATTTATTATATTTCACCAAAAATCTTTTCATCATCAGTGGGTAGGTTTACAAAATAGACATTATGATTTAGTAAGCCTAGTAGTCATTTGGATCTACTCACCTTTGTGAGATTTGCTTGTTTTTTTTTTCCTTCAGCTATGACCATCATTAAAACCAAATATCAGAATAAAATAAATTTAGAATTAAACCTTCAAATTATTGTACCACAAAGTTTTAAACCAAGATTTTCTAAAATAATAAATCATATTTAATCACATTGCTTTTATTACAAATATAACTTAATGCCATTAATAAACGGTACTATTAATTAATATTATTTTCAAAATATTCTCAGCCCTTTAGCTGAACCTTTTTCTGTTTTTCTGTTTTATAATATACAGTATAGAATTATATATATCATTAGCATAATAATACATTTATACTTTATATAAAGGAGTAAGATTTCCTTTTAAAGTCTAGGAAAAAAAGGAATGGTTAAAGTATGTCAAGCATACATTATTGCTAATAAACAGTGTATCTTGTTAATGTTCCATATAAATTCAGAAATTAAAACAAACACATGCTCTCTCAGAAAAACGAAATGGTGCCAGACAAATCTATACAAATATTAACCTGCATCTATACAGGCCAAGGGAAAATCTAGTTAGGGATATTCTTAGTGTCTGTTTTAGTTTGTTTAGATGAATTAACATTACACAAAAATTGTTAACTTAGGGGAATTTTGACATTTGTGATTGAGTTTGCAAAGAAGGCAACATTTTCTCCCCAAACATATTTTTAAAGAAGGCCAAATAAATCTCATCATTGTAAGGTCTCCTGATAGCTTTAAAACATGGCTAATTAATGCATATGCACCTTGGAAAGTTAAGAAATGTTTCTGCCACCTCCGGATTTCTTTTAGGTGTGTGAACATCCAGATATCAGCATGAATCTAATTTCTACCTGACAAGTCACTATGGCAAGTTTTTAAATGAAAAAAATGTGTTAATTTCAAACTCCTCTCTCTTACACTCCTCCTACTGGCCCCTTTCTCAGCCTCATAACTCCACACTCACCATAAAATTGAATATGTAAGTTCCTCCCTGAGACTGATTTTCTCCTGCAAATAAACACACGTACCCACTATTGGCACCAAAGAGACTTGAAAGTGAAGATAAAAAGGATACTCCTTCATGTCTACTCTAGGATTTGATCTCCAAACTGAACCTATGTAATCATAGCATCAGAATTGAGCAGAGAATGGGAACCTAAAACTTGATGTGATTCTGAAAAATTCCTAGAGAAGGGTTGGCAAGGATGAGAAAGCTTATCCTAGAGTGGAAATCATGAGAAAACCTAGAATACAACTACAATTACAACTCTGTCTCAGCTACGCTTTTCCTATCATTTAAACTTTGTGAGCTTTACTTCTTTGCCCAGAAAATGGAAGAGTTAATGGAAACTAATTGACACAGTAGGTAGAACATGGACTCTTGAGTCAAGAGGACCTGAATTCAAATTTGACCTCAGACACTACTAGCTGTGTGATCCTTAATTGTCTCCCCAAAGAAATAAAATGGAAGGTTTGGATGAGATGGTGCCTAAGGGCCCTTTAAGTTCTAAAATCATTTTTATTTAAAGGGATTTTTTTAAAGTGAAAAATCACATTAGCCTCAGCAAGATTCTAATATCCTATATTGTAAAGGCGAGTGGATAAGATAAAAGTTATGGCACATTTTTTTTTTTCAGTAAGAAAGATTTTTATTATGTTAGGGTAAAAATTTAATGCCCCCAACAGACATAGATTAACTGAATGCTTAGGAATAAGCCCAGTGTAATGGGAAGAGCTCTGAAATTAGAATAAAAAGGTCAGTGTTTAAGTCCTAGTTCCATCCTTTACTAACCAAAAAGGAAAATCACTTAGGTGTTCTGGACCTCAGTTTCCTCATTTGTACAATGTGGATAATAAATCCATACTATTGTGCCCATCTCACAGAGTTACTATGTGGCAAAGAACTATTTTAGTGTCTTACTGAGGTCCAGAGAAGCTGTGACACACCTATGTTTACTCAGCTATTTAATGATAAAGATTGTAGATTTGAATTCGCACATTTTAGAGCCAATTCCAATCTACTTTGCTTACATCATTTGCTAAGTGAGAAAGGGTCCTGTCTGTCACTATAATAAGATCGTAAATTTTGCCCACAGCATGACTAGATCTGCACAAGGAGCATTATTATAGGGTCAAAGATCAACAGGTGCAAAAACGATATTGTCATGAGCCTATACTTTGACACACCTGCACAGGAAGAACTAACAGAGGAGTTTTGGAAAGAATACAATCTAAACACAGAGGCAAGAGGGAGGAGAAGAGCTGGATGCAGAGAGCTGAACTTAAGTCGGGAAGAGTCAAGTCCAAATTCAACATCCTTTGTGAATTGTGTGACCCTGAGCAAATTATTCTCTCAAGTTTCCTCCAAATGAGGAAACTAAGGCAAACAGAGTTAAGGGATTTTCCCAAGGTCACACAGCAAGTGACTGAGGCTGGATTTGAACTCAGGAAGATGAGGCTTCCTGACTCTAAGCTTAGCACTCTATCCACTGTGCTACCTGGCTGCCCTATAAGAAGGGGCAGAAGTAGTAGTTGTTACATGGGATTTTGATTATGCAGACTTCTGTGGGGTTTCTCTCATTCAAAAGCAGAGCCATTAATAATTGGCCCTAATGAAAACTTTGTCCTTCAAAATGTGGAGGAAGTAAAAATGGGTAACTTATAAATCAAATTTTCACTAATAGGTAAGAACTATTTGTTAAAATGGAAATCACGAGCAGCTTGAAGATACCTGATCACACCACAGGAGAGTTTATAATAATAGTAGCTAGCATTTATATAGATCTTTAAGATTTGCAGATGGAGGTAGCCAAGATGGCGAACTGCAGACAGCGTTCTCTGTGAGCTCCTGAGACCTTCCTTCAGACCCAGACGAATTGAGCCTCTGAACTGGTTTTGGAGTGAGGGCTCCACCAAACACTTGGACTACAACGCACTTCTATCAACAATCTATTTTTAAAAAACTTCAGAGAAGGTTAGCCTCAGGGGAAATCGACCAGTGGTCGCAATCAGACACCAGCCAGGGCAGAAGTCAGGACTGCTATAGAGGGGCGGATTTTAGGCACCCAGGAAGCCCCTGGGAGACGCCTGGGCCACTTTGCTTGCGGGCAGGTGCTTTGGCAGATCTGCCTTTGGTAAAGGGTGAATTGAGAGCAGCTGAAAACGTGGTCCTAGTGCAGATCTAGCCCGACCAGCCTCAGACTGGAAGTCAACTCGGCAAACTGCCCCAGGGCAACTACAAACTGCTGCAGTATTCCCTGCTGGTGACTGATACCTCAACTCAAAAGCATGAGTAAGAAGCAGAAGAGAGCTCTCACCATAGACAGCTTTTATGGAGAAAAAATAGAACACTCCCCAGATCCTGACATTATGAAAACAATCCCAGATGAAGCCACAAAAGTGTACTTAAGTTGGTCTCCCTTTCAGAAAGCTTTCCTGGAAGATTGCATAAAGAATCTCAAAAGAGAGCTAGAAGAAGAATGGGGAAATAAATTGAGATCAGTGCAACAGAGATATCAAAAACTGGAAAATAGGACTGGTGAATTGGAAAAAGAAAACAATTCACTGAAAAACAAAATTGGTGAATTGGAAAAAATCACCAATTCACTGGAAAATAAAAATGGTGAATTGGAAAAAGACAACAATTCACTGAAAAACAAAATTGGTGAATTGGAAAAAGACAACAATTCACTGAAAAATAAAACTGGCAAAATGGAAAAAGAATGCATTGAATCAAGAAATTCAATTGGCCAGCTACAAAAGGAGCTAAAAAAGATAACTGAAGGAAATAATACTTTAAAAATTAAAATTGAACAAATAGAACTAAATGACTCAAAAAGACTTCAAGAATCAGTCAAACAAAAACAAAAAAATGAAAAAAATAGAAGAAAATATGAAATATCTCCTAGGAAAAACAACTGACTTGGAAAACAGATACAGGAGAGACAATCTAAGGATTATCGGACTCCCTGTAAGCCATGATGAAAAAAAGAACCTGGATGCTATCTTCCAGGAAATCATGAAAGAGAATTGCCCTGATGTTTTAGAATCAGAAGGCAAAATTGGCATTGAAAGAATTCACCGATCACCTCCTGAAAGAGACCCCAAAATTAAAACCCCAAGGAATATTGTGGCCAAATTTCAGGACTATCGCACCAAGGAAAGGATATTGCAAGCAGCTAGAAAGAAACAGTTCAAATACCGAGGAACTGTAATTACAATTACACAAGATCTGTCAGCTTCCACATGAAAGAATCGAAGGGCCTGGAATCAGATATTCCGAAAGGCAAAAGAACTTGGATTACAGCCAAGAATAAGTTATCCAGCTAGAAAGAGCATCATCTTCCAGGGAAGAAGATGGTCATTCAATGATACAGGAGAATTTCACCTATTTCTAATGAAAAGACCAGATCTGAACAAAAAATTTGACCTCCTAATACAGAACTCAAGAGAAGCATAAAAAGGTAAAAAGGAAAACTCTTGAGAACTATATTTCTACTATAGGTATCCTTAAAGAATGGGGGTATAATTTGATTTTTCTTTGATAATAATGGAAAAGAAATTAGAGGTGGAAGAGATACCATACTGAAAAAGAAAAGGAGGGGGGGAAGGAGGCAAAATAAAGTAAAAATAAAGGAGGTAAAATAAGGCAAAGTCTCATAAAGAGACATAGAAGATCTAATATAATTGAGGGAAAGAAGGGAGGGCGATGAGTATTGTGTAAACCTTACTCTCATTAGATTGGACTCTAAGAGAGTATATCAGACACATTTGGCTTCAAAGAAAGGCCTGACCCTCCTTGTGGGAAGGTGGGAGGGAAAGGAGAAAAGGAAAGGGATAAACTAAGAGAAGGATTAGGGGAAAGGTATAAAGGGGAGGGAGGGACTCTAAAGGGGGGAGAACTATTGGTGGGAGGTGGTCATCAAAAACAAAGTACTGGTGAGGGGGGAAGGGAGAGAGGGGAAAGGGAAGAGAAAATCATAACTCTGGGTAAATAAGATGGCAGGGAATACAGATATAGTTATTTTAACTGTGAATGTGAATGGGATGAACTCTCCCATAAAACACAAGCGGATAGCAGACTGGATTAAAAGCCAGAATCCTACAATATGTTGTTTACAAGAAACACATCTAAAACATAGAGATACATACAGAGTGAAGGTAAAGGGTTGGAGCAGAATCTTCTATGCTTCAGGTGAACAAAGAAAGGCAGGGGTAGCAATCCTTATCTCGGATCAAGTGAAAACAAAAATAGATCTAATTGAAAGAGATAAGGAAGGAAACTATATTTTACTAAAGGGTACCATAGACAATGAATCGGTATCAATACTAAACATATATGCACCAAGTGGTATAGCATCCAAATTCCTAGAGGAGAAACTAACAGAGATGCAAGGAGAAATAGACAGTAATACTATTACTAGTGGGGGATCTCAACCTTGCTCTCTCAGAATTAGATAAATCAAATCACAAAATCAATAAGAAAGAATTTAGGGAGGTAAACAAAAGACTAGAAAAGTTAGGTATGATAGATCTCTGGAGGAAATTGAATGGGGATAGAAGAGAGTATACTTTTTTCTCAGGGGTTCATGGAACTTATACAAAAATTGATCATGTGTTAGGGCATAAAAACCTCAAAATCAAATGCAGAAAAGCAGAAATAGTAAATGCATCCTTCTTAGATCATGATGCAATAAAACTCACATGTAATATAAAGCCAGGAGAAAATAGACCACAAGTTAGTTGGAAATTAAATAATCTAATCTTGAAGAATGAATGGGTGAAAGAGCAAATTATAGACACAATCGAAAATTTTATCCAGAAGAATGACAATAATGAGACAACATACCAAAATTTGTGGGACACAGCTAAAGCAGTTAAAAGGGGCATTTTATATCTCTAGATGCTTACTTGCATAAAACAGAGAAAGAGAAGATGAATGAACTGGGCTTACAATTTAAAAAGCTAGAAAAAGATCAAATTAAAAACCCTCAATTAAATACCAAATTGGAAATTCTGAAAATTAAAGGGGAGATCAATAAAATTGAAAATAAGAAAATTATTGAATTAATAAATAAAACTAAGAGTTGGTTTTATGAAAAAACCAACAAAATAGATAAGCCTTTAGTTAATTTGATTAGAAAAAGGAAAGAGGAAAATCAAATTGTTAGTCTCAAAAATGATAAGGGAGAACTTTCCTCCAATGAAGAGGAAATTAGAGCAATAATTAGGAGTTACTTTGCCCAACTTTATGCCAGTAAGTTTGATAATCTAAATGAAATGGAAGAATATCTACAAAAATATAGATTGCCCACGTTAAAAGAAGAGGATATAAATTATTTAAACAGCCCCATATTAGAAAAAGAAATAGAACAAGCTATTAACCAACTCCCTAAGTAAAAATCTCCAGGGCCTGACGGATTTACATGTGAATTCTACCAAACATTCAAAGAACAATTAATTCCAATACTATACAAACTATTTGAGAAAATAGGGACAGAAGGTGTACTACCAAATTCCTTCTATGACACAGATATGGTGCTGATAGCTAAACCAGGTAGGGTGAAAACAGAGAAAGAAAACTATAGACCAATTTCCCTAATGAATATTGATGCAAAAATTTTAAATAAGATAATAGCAATGAGATTACAGAAAGTCATCCCCAGGATAATACACCATGACCAAGTAGGATTTATACCAGGAATGCAGGGCTGGTTCAATATTAGGAAAACTATTAGCATAATCAATTATATTAATAACCAAATTAATAAAAACCATATTATCTCAATAGATGCAGAAAAAGCCCTTGATAAAATCCAACACCCATTCCTATTAAAAACACTGGAGAGTATAGGAATAAATGGGCTTTTCCTTAAAATGATTAGTGGTATCTACTTAAAACCTTCAGCAAGCATCATATGTAATGGAGTCAAACTAGAACCATTCCCAATAAGATCAGGAGTGAAAGAAGGCTGCCCACTGTCACCATTATTATTTAATATTGTCTTAGAAATGTTAGCTTTGGCAGTAAGAGAAGAAAAAGACATTAAAGGAATTAGAATAGGTAATGAGGAAACCAAACTATCACTCTTTGCAGATGACATGATGATATACATAGAGAACCCTAAAGACTCAACTAAAAAACTACTAGAAACAATTCACAACTTTAGCAAAGTTGCAGGATACAAAATAAATCCACATAAATCATCAGCATTTTTATATATTACCAATAAAGTTCAGCAATGAGAGATACAAAAAGAAATTCCATTCAAAATATCCGTTGATAGTATAAAATATTTGGGAATTTATCTGCCAAGGGAAAGTCAGGAACTATATGAACTAAACTACAAAACACTCTCCACACAAATAAAATCAGACCTAGTCAATTGGAAAAACTTAAAATGCTCATGGGTAGGTCAAGCGAATATAATAAAAATGACAATACTACCCAAACTAATTTACTTATTTAGTGCCATACCAATCAAACTCCCAAGAAATTATCTTACAGATCTAGAAAAAATAGTAGCAAAATTCATTTGGAAGAACAAAAGGTCAAGAGTTTCAAGAGAATTAATGAAAAAAAAGGCTGATGATGGTGGACTTGCTGTACCAGATCTAAAACTATATTACAAAGCAGCGGTCATCAAAACCATTTGGTACTGGCTAAGAAATAGAATAGTCGATCAGTGGAATAGGATAGAATCACAAGACAAACTAGGCAATAACTATAGCAATTTAGTCTTTGATAAACCCAAAGACCCCAGCTTCTGGGATAAGTACTCACTATTTGACAAAAACTGCTGGGAAAATTGGAAACTAGTGTGGAAGAAATTAGGGCTTGACCCACATCTAACACCACATACCAAGATAAGATCTAAATGGGTTTATGATCTGGATATAAAGAGTGATACTATAAGTAAATTAGAGGAATGTAATATAGTTTACCTCTCAGACCTATGGAGATGGAATAAATTTATGTCCAAAGAAGAACTGGATCTCCTAATTGAAAACCAGATAGATAACTTTGACTATATTAAGTTAAAAAGTTTTTGTACAAACAAAACCAATGCAGTCAAGATTAGGAGGGAAGCAATAAATTGGGAAATCATCTTTACATTTAAGGGTTCTGATAAAGGTCTCATCTCTAAAATATATAGATAATTGTCTCATATTTATAAAAATTCAAGCCATTCTCCAATCGATAAATGGTCAAAGGATATGAACAGACAATTTTCAGAGGATGAAATTAAAACTATTTGTAGTCATATGAAAAGGTGCTCCAAATCACTATTGATCAGAGAAATGCAAATCAAGACAACCCTGAGGTACCACTACACACCTGTCAGATTGGCTAAAAGGACAGGAAAAGTTAATGATGAATGTTGGAGGGGATGTGGGAAGGCTGGGACACTGATGCATTGTTGATGGAGCTCTGAATGGTTACAGCCATTCTGGAGAACAATTTGGAACTATGCTCAAAAAGTTATCAAACTGTGCATACCCTTTGACCCAGAAGCATTTCTATTGGGCTTATATCCCAAAGAAATCATAAAGGAAGGAAAGGGCCCCACATGTGCAAGAATGTTTGTGGCAGCCCTTTTTGTAGTGGCTAGAAACTGGAAACTGAATAGATGCCCTTCAATTGGAGATTGGCTGAACAAATTATGGTATATGAATATTATGGAATATCATGGTTCTGTAAGAAACGACCAGCAGGACAAATTCAGAGAGGCCTGGAGAGACTTGCATGAACTGATGCTGAGTGAAATGAGCAGAACCAGGAGATCATTATACACGGCAACAACAATACTATATGAGGATCAATTCTGATGGACATGTCTCTCTTCAACAATGAAATGTTTCAAACCACTTCCAATTGTTCAGTGAAGAAAGCCATATACACCCAGAGAGAGGGATGTGAAATGCGGACCACAACATAACATTCTCATACTTTTGATTGATGTTTGCTTACATTGTGTTTCCTTTATCTGACATGTCTTCTGTTTAGATACGATTTTTCTTGCACAACAATGATAAGTTTGGAAATATGTATACATATATTCGATTTGCCAAATATTTTAACATAATTAACAAGTAGTGGATATCCTGCCATCTAGGGGAGGGGTGGGGAGTTAGGGGGAAAAATCTGTAACAGAAAGCTATGTAAGGGTTAATGTTGAAAAATTACCCATACATATGTTTTGCAAATAAAATAAAATTAAAAAAAATATATTTGCAAAGCACTTTACACATATTGTCTCATTTGATCCAAACAACAATCTTGGGAAGTTAAATGCTATTCATATCCCTATTTCACAGATGAGAATACTGAGCAGACAGAGATTAATCAAGTTGTCAAGAGTCACACAGTTAGTGTCTCAACTCTAAGTCCAGCACTCTATCCACCTAGTTGTATAATAAATATAATGTAATATTTTTATAATAAAAGGGAAGAAAGTTAGGGAAAGTCTAAAATACACCCTAAATTTTAGGAGAGCATATCTCAAAGAGCAGAGAAAGAATAGATGGGATTTCCACAGACTAAAAACTCTGTGGGGAAATCAGTCCAGGAGAAATGGGAATCTCTCAAGAAAAACAATTCCAAAGACACGAGGAAAATTCCAGGGAACTCATGAGTCAAATATATTTTGTTTTGTTTTGTTCGGGTTTTTAATTTTACTGATTTCTTTTGTTTACACATCACATTTGTTTAGAATATATTCCCCTCTACTTAGAGGGCTTTTACTCTTAATAAAGACTTAAAAGAATCACTAGTTCAGTAAAACCAAAAAACATCTACAACATGCTATTCTACACCCATAGTTCTCCACCTTGCCAGTGAATGGAGAAAGTTCTATTTTCTCATCTCTTCACCAGACCAAACCTTGGTCATTAACATTAAGTGGTTGTCAGTTTTGTTTCATTGCTCTTTCCATTTACATTGCTATAGTAATTGTGCATTATGTTTTCCTGGTTTTGCTTATCAGAAAAGGTTTTTAAGGTTTCTCTGAATTCTTCATAACCCCAAAACTCATTGGTATGGAAATCACTACCTTTACAATGTGAGAAGTGGGACAAAGTTGGTGAAATGAAGTCTCTTCAATCTCTTCCACACCTAATTTACATCTCCTCAGGCTCTGTAGATACTTTGGGAGCTTCTGGCTTTAAGAAAGAAAATGAAAAATGCCAATTTGACTTGAGGTTGCTAAAGAAAAGGATGCTGAGAAGAAGCTGGCAAGAGAGAATCTGGCAGTGTCCATAATACCCTTGTCTCTCCTAAATATTATTTGGACTAAGGAATGTGATTTTTAGGTTTAAGCTAATTTCTGGTCACTATTAATTACTAGGAGGAGGCAGAACCTCAAGCTTTAGATCCAAGATTTGACCCCTTTCCCATCAAATACCAATTCCACAATGAACACACATAAAAATTATCAAAGAAATCCACTTATCCAACTCAATAGCACAATTGAAATTAGAGAAACTATACATAGGAGAATACGTGTAGGAGAGTGCAGGACTCTCCCAATAGGAGCAAGATAACTAAATTAAGAAAGAAGAGACTTGAAGCTCTCTCACTCTCAACAGCTCTGTCCTGCCCTTCACACAGGTAAGGGACAGTGATCTCCACCAATAAGGAGAGAATCCCATATCAATCAATGGACTTTGGGACTGGGCTTGTATTCATATTTGTTATTTCTTATGGAATAGTAATGAACCATTACATTTACATAGCTCAATTTGTTTAGCCATTCTCCAATCAATTAAACTTGAGTTTGTTTCCAGTCCTCTGTAGACACACACAAAAAGTTCACAGTAAATATTTTGGTATATATGGAACCTATCTTTCTGCCTCAGATCTCCTTAATATGTATGCTTAGCAGTGGCCTTTCAGGGTCAAAGATTATTTTAGATTTTTTTTAAATGACATACAGAATATGGAAGCAAAAACAGGTGACAAGATAAATTTTTTAAAGTGGCAACATCCTATAAGAATTACACACTATATCTAGCTAACTGCACCCCCATTTCTCCCCATGTGAACCAATTAATCAATCAACAACTATTTATATAGTACTTACCATGTGCCAAACATTGTGCTAAGTGCTAGAGATCCACTGAAGCTAATTACCAACTGCTAATTCACACTTGATTGACAACACCTCCATCAATCTCCTTTCTGCTCTAATTGGAAGGCTCCAAGGAGTAACAAATTCCTCCTTAAGGGCAGAAACTGGACTTTTTGGCTCACTCCATTCTTCTCTTCTGCTCTCTCTGGTTTCACCTTTATGGAACAAAATGTCCCAGTGCCAGGTAGCCCCTGCTATTCACTGTCCCTTTCCTGTCTCTTTTTGTATGTTGTCTCTCTGCATTAAATTTTAAGCTCCTTGAGGGTAGGAACTGTCTTTTTATTAATTATATTCTCAGTACTTAACACAGTGCCTGGCACATAGTAGGTGCCTAATAAATGTTTATTGAATTGGATTATTGGAAGTACAAATAATGAAACAATCTCTACTTTTAAGGAGTTTCCATCTTAATGTGATAGAAAGGTATAAAAATTTATAGCATAAATATAAGATGAATAAGCATATTCAAATTAGTTAAATGTATTGTAGTTTGGGGAAAAGGATACTAGCATATGAGGGGGTCAAGAAATCCTTCATACATGGCAGCCTTTTTGTAGTGGCTAGAAACTGGAAACTGAATGGATGCCCATCAATTGGAGAATGGCTGAACAAATGATGGTATATGAATGTCATGGAATGTTACTGTTCTGTAAGAAATGACCAGCAGGATGATTTCAGAGAGGCCTGGAGAGACTTGCATGAACTGATGCTGAGTGAAATGAGCAGAACCCGCAGATCATTATACACGGCAACAACAATACTATATGATGATCAGTTCTGATGGACATGGCTCTCTTCAACAATGAACCGTTTCAAACCAGTTCCAATTGTTCATTGAAGAAAGCCATATACACCCAGAGAGAGGGATATGATATGTGGACCACAGCATAACATTTTCGTGCTCTCTATTGATGTTTGCTTGCATTGTGTTTCCTTTCTCAGATTTTTTTTTCTTATAAATACAATTTTTCTTGCACAGCAAGATAACCGTAAAAATATGTATACATATATTCTATTTGTCAAGTACTTTAACATAATTAACAGTAGTGGATTTTCTGCCATCTAAAGGAGAGGTGGGGATTAGGGGGGAAAATTTTGTAACAGAAAGCTTTGTAAGGGTCAATGATGAAAAATTACCCATACATATGTTTTGCAAATAAAAAGCTTTAATAGAAAATTTTTTTTTAAAAACCGTAACTAATATGGGGAAAAAAAATTCTTCATACAGAAAGGTGATGCTTGAGATGGATCTTAAAGGAAGAGAGGATCTCTGAGGCAGAAGGGAAAAGGAAGAGATTTCCGGACATTGGTTATAGTCAGTACAGAGGCATGAAAATGAGATATGAAGTCTTGTGTTGAAGGAACAGAGAGAAGACTGGTATGACTGGTTGACAGAATGAAAGAGAAGTAATGTCCAATGAAGCTGGAAAAATAGACTGGGCCAAGTTGTGCAGGGATTTAAAAGATAAAATAAAGAGTATACTTTATCCAAGAGACAATAGGAAGCTGCTAGAGTTAACTTAGCACCCAAAAAAGTTATTTGCTCAAATCTGCACTTAAAGAAAATTCTTTTGACAGTATTATGTGGGATGGATTGTAGTAATGAGAGACTAGAGATAGGGAGACTATCAAAATAAGCTAGGAGAAAGTTGATAATGGTCTGAACTAAAATAGTAGCTATGTGAATGAAGAGAAGGAATTAAATAGGAGAGATTTTATGAAAAATGAATTGACAACTAATTGAATATGTGAGATGGAGGAAAGTGAGAAGTGGAGGAAAGTGAGGGGGAAGGTAAAATAGATTTGATGTAAGGAAAAACTTCATAATAAGTTTCCAAAAATATGAGTTGTCTTGAGAAATGGTGAGTCTCTCTCCTACTCTCTCCATTGGAAGTTTTTAAGAAAAGTCTGGATGACTCCTTGTAAGGTAATATCGAAGAAGGAATCCTTGTTCATGTGGGAGTTGGAAGTCTCTTCAAACTCTGAGATTCTGTAATTCTGTGGTTTACTGTAATAATCTGGGTTTTTTTCCTCCTGATTTACCAACTAGAAATTAGCTCAAGGGTTTTTCCCAAAACTTTCCAAAGAAAGTTCCCCTCCTGGTTCTGTCCAAATGTTGAAACTTTTATCTTGAAATAACTTTGCAGGATGAGAAGGGTACTCAAAACTATGTCATAAGTTCTTGTTGAAGAGATTTTAAAGTATTTATAAAGTATACAGAAGGGAATATTTGGGAAGGAAAGTGACTCCTACCTTCAAGTATTTGAAGAGATACTATATGAAAGAAGGTTTGGGGTTATTCCAGGTAGCACTAGAACCAAAGGATGAAAATTACAAAGTGGCAGATATTGATTCACAGGGAGATAGGTACACAATAGATAGAGTGAAGGGCTGGAGTTAGGAAGACTGACTTCAAATCTGGCCTCAGATTCTTTTTAGCTGTGTGAACCTAGACAAGTCACTTAATCCTATTTACCTCAGTTTCCTCATCTACAAAATGATCTGGAGAAGAAAATGGTAAATCATTCCAGTAAATCACTCCAGTGAAATCGAGTCACAAAGAGTTAGACATGACTGAAAATGGTACAACAACAAACATAACATAACAACAAACAAACAACATAAGGAAAAACTTCATAAACAATTAAAGCTGTCCAAAAATGGGAAATACCGATTTATAAAGTAGTGAGTTCCCTGTCACAATTTGTATTTAAATGACTACTTTTTAGGGATATTAAAGTACTATATGAATTTTGGGGATCCACATTTATTTTAAATTTTATTTTAGGTTCTCAATTTTCTCCTTCCCATATTTCTATTTCCCACCAAATTAGAAGGCAAAAAAGGTAAGAGTATAACAAATACATAGAGTGAAGCAAAATAGATGCCTGTGTTAGCCATGCCAAGTCAGGAAAGGAATGGAGAAGAAAAGAAAAGAACCAAATGGAACAGAGTAAGAAAGAAATTTGAGTCCATCAGCTCTCTATCTGGAGATAGATAGCATGTTTCATCTTGAGTCCTTTGGAACTCAAGTAGGTCATCACATTGAGATTTCTTAAAGCTGACTTTCAAAATTGTCATTATTGTGTAACTTTTTCACCTGGTTCTGTTTTTTTCACTGTGCATCAGTTCACACCAAATCTTTCAGCTTTTTCTGAAATATCCCTTTCATCATTTTTTATATTATTATAGTATTCTATCACATTCATATACCATACCTTGTTCAGCCATTCCCCAATTGAAGGGCACTATCTCAGTTTCCAATTCTTTGTCATCATTAAAACAACTTTGTATAAATATTTGTGTATATATTTCTTTGATTTCTTTGGGGTATAAATCTAAAAGAGGTTAGATAACTTCACAATTCCACTAATACTGCATTACAGTACCTGTTTTCCCCTAGTCCTTCCAGCTTTTGTCAATTTTCCTTTTTTCAACTTTACCAACTTGATGGGTGTAACATGATACTTCAATTATTTTAATTTACACTGCTCTAATTATTAGTGGTTTGGAGTATTTTTATATGGCTATTGATAGCTTGGATTTCTTCCTTTGAAAAATGTCTGTCTATACATTTTAACCATTTATCAAATGAGAATGGCTTTCATTTTTGTAAATTTGACTCAGTTCCTTATATGTCTTAGACATGAGACCTTTTATCACAGAAATTTGCTGCAGAGATTTCTCCCCACCCCTAATTTCCTATTCCTTTTCCAATATTAGCTGCATTAATTTTGTTTGTGCAAAAACTTGTTAATTTTATATAATCAAAATTGTCCATTTTACTTCCTATGAATTTCTGTATATCTTATTTGGTCATGATTTCTCCTATTGATAGATCTGACAGGTCATTTCTTCCATGAGACGCACAATTTAAAGGAACATGTGAAAAAGGTCTAAAAAAGAACAATGAGAATAATTATCCATGAGACAAATTAAAATTAATATTAGCCAATCTGGAAACAAAACTCAAGATAGACAGGAAGTCTTTAAATGCTGGTGAAATATAGAGAGGAGACTCAACTAGCTGTTGTCATTTCACTGGAAATAGGTTATAGCAGAATGAAATGGCTTTAAATAGCAAAAAGGATGTAGATTAAATAAAAGAAGCAGAAATGGAAATGTTTTATCTTCAAGATTTCAATATATTTATGAATAATTTGCATATGGTTAGAGGTAGAAGGGTATTAGAATGAAGTTCTTACGAACTCCTTGCTCCTTGATTTCCTTTCTACCTCCAAAAGTATGGACTAGCTTCTTCATGTTAAGAATTGTTTTGAACTTGTACAGAATGATGCAAAGTGAAATAAGCAGAACCAGAAAAACCATTATGCACAGTATCAGCAACACTGATGATCATCTATGAATGACTTTGCTCTTTTTAGCAACAAAATGATCCAAGACAAATATAAAGGCTCATGATAGAAACTGATAAAGAACTGATGGACTTTGAATGTAGATTAAAGCATATTTTTTTCACTTTATTTTTTTCATGATTTTTCCCTTTTGATCTGTTTCTTCTTTTACAACTGTTACTAATATGGAAATATGTCTTACATAATTGCACATATATTACTATATCAAATTGCCTATCATTTTAGGAAGCAGGGAGGGTAGAAAGGAAGGAAGAAAAATCTGAAACTGAAAATCTTGTAACAATGAATGCTAAAATTTGTTTTGACATATAACTTTAAAAAATAAAATGCTATTAAAATTTAAAAATAAAATTTCCAAAAAAAATTATTTTTATAGGGCATGTCACAGTATAATATATCACTAAGAATAGGATCTCTCCCCAAAAGAGATTTCTGAAAATAAAACAGAATCTAGTGGTTTTGGAATGAGTTGAGCACAGCCCTGCCTAGTAGGTCTACCTTATTTGTAGAAGTCCTCCCTGTCCATTAGCATCTATCTTCATCATATCCATTATCAGGACCTAATATTTACTAAAAATTCATTGTGCATTTAACATTATAATCTGCACTTTTAGAGACATTACATAGACTATGTGCTTAAGTAAGCTACTGTTTTGCCTAATCATGCTTTCAGAAATCTGTCAGAAATATCTGTTCTTTAGCCACAACTCCACAAGAAAACTGTCCATTAGTTCTTTGGAAACTAATAACCATTTTGATGTATTATCCATTTTCTAAATCAATACAACTCAACAACTGACTGAGTACTTACCATGTAGTACCTCTAGAGAAAAGTGACTAGAATGATGAGAGGAATCAAAATCACATTACGAAAAGATCAGCTGAAAGAACTTGTGAATATTTAAATTAAAGAAGGGAAGATTTATTTAGTATGGAGTGAACTTTAAACTTTAAAGATAATCATACAAAAAGCATAGGGGAGGAGAGTTAGACTTATTCTGGATGGCCCCAGATGGCCAAACTAGAAATGGTTAGAAATTTCAAGAAGACAAATTATAGTTCAATAAAAGTGTGATATAGGGAAAAGAAAAAGAATAAGCATTATATAGTGCCTACAATATCCCAGGCATTGTATTAAGCATTCTTTAAAATAAATATTTCATTTGATTATATACTACCTCCTTAACATATGTATCTGAGCTAAGCTTGTTCAGATTTCTATAAGAAGCTGTTACACTAAAAGTTGTCAGGAGCTGAACCTGACAGAAAATACTGAGACAACCATTTGCTGATTTTGAATGTGATAAATTATAGAAAATGAAAAAGATGTGGACACCCAAGTGACTATATAATTTTAGGGAAAATATAATTTATATTTTTATACACAGAAGGTGATTTTTTTTTATTACTTATAAACTAACATGTTGTTCAATGAGAAGATACAGAGTCCAAATTCAGAAAGATAAATGAAAAAAAGAGGAGTAAAAGGACAAATCTCAGAACTGTATCTGCTAAGTATAGAGATAGAAGGGATATATACCACAGTTGCAATTGATGAGTAAATCTAACTAAACAGAAGAACAGTTTGGAAGCAGATAAACAGACTGAGTAATTTGGCTGAAACATTATGCCCAATGAAGTGTCAATCAAGCATAGTGTGGATTAATGCAATTTAACAATGAAAGTTCCTGTTCAACACAGAAGACCTTTTATCAATACTTCCTGAAACAGAAAGAAGATCCTGAAGTTTGCAGTCTCCAGAGTTGAGTTACCCTGGGCACATGGGTTTTCCTCAACCGTGTATTATTTTGGCAGGTTCCTATGTGTGTACCCTTAATTCCCTTATCAGATACTGAGTGCATTGGCGAGTGATTATATATGGATTTTGGCCTACTTTATTATTTCTGTTCATGCTTTAATATATGTGCCTGTGATGTCATCATTTATTTTGCTTTATTGTTAAGTAATTGATTATGTATAAGATCTAAAAATGTCACTATACAAATGCATCAGAAAGGTCTCAAGAGCAAGAGAGGTGAAGGGAAAAAAGAATAAGCATTTATTAAGCACATATTAGGTGCCAGGTATTGTACTAAGGGCTTTACAAATATATAGCAGAAAGGAAGAGAATGAAAGAGGAGTATTAGAGCAGAACTGGATAGTCATGGCTCTGTCACTGACCCAAATGACCTTGGGAAGTTACTTTACTTCTTTGAGCATTAGATGCCTCCTCTCTAAATAAAAGGATTGGACCAGGTGATACTTAAAGCTCCTTCCTGTTCTAAATTTCTAGATGAATCATGCCTTATCTCCAGGCTAGTAAAGGAAGGCTTTCTGGAGGATGGGGGATTACAGGAGTTACCAAAAAACCACAGAGAGCTCAGAGGAAGAAAACATAGAAACATTTGGCAAAAGCTGAGAAATAGTTTGAAATCAGAATGAGATGACTATCTACTTAGAAATAGGTTTTCCCGAAAAAATTTAAGGAAAGAGAAGCAAAAGGAGCTTAGAAACAAGAAGCTGCTTATATCTATGAGGGACTTTGAAATAGGCTAAGGACTTTGGTTTTGACCTACTGAACAATCAAATGGCACATTTAATTTAGATGTCAACAATGCAGCTAGAACTAGTAGCCCTGGTGACCAACTGTCAAGAAAGGGTCCTAGTAGCAAGAAGTCTCTAGGATGAAGCAGTCAGTAGTCCAAATAGCATTTGAGACCAAGAACCATGGGTGCTAAATTCAAAGAGAAAGAAAGAAATGGATTCCAAATCAAAAATGAAACAATAGGAGGCAAAATCAGTGAAGAGTCCAAAGTGAATTCAGGGAGATTAGAAAGGTAGCACCATGAGGTATTATATTGAAGATTAAAGTTGGAGATGATAAACTTCTTGCCTCAAAGAGTGATTATCTCTTCCACAGGACCTCTTTTTTATGCTGAAAAAGTGGTTTCTTGTTAACAAGTCTCCAAAATTTATAGAATCATAGATACTAAGTTCTTTGAAAATAGTAGACATGTCCAATTTTATCTTTGCATTCCTTGCCCCTGGCATAGAGCAATCATTTAATATTTGTGCTTGAACTGTACAACCTTTGGGTTGAAAGACATTAAGATATCATCTATTTCAACCCCCAGATTCAGGGAAGTAAGACAGTAATTATTATTATGAATTTATAGAGGCAGTCGTGGCAAATGACTAGAGAACTAGTCTCCAAGTCAAAAAGATCTCTGATACATTTGGACTGAATTACCCTGGGCAAGTTGTTCACTTCTCAATGTTCTGGGTCATTTTCTGACTTTTAGTTGCAGAGAAGGTACTGTCCTAGAGAAGCAAAGGATGTTTCCTACCTAGAAATTCCATCCGTTAACCAGGTATCTGGCCTTAATTTACAGACAAGATAATTGAGGCACAGTCTAACAGGAACTTGCCAAAAGGGAAATGGGCTATTTTGGAATGTGATGAGTTCCTCATCATTGGATTGTTCAAGCAAATATTTGTTAGGTGTGATGCTATGGATTTTCTTTTTAGGTATGAGTTAGATTAGATTACCCTTCTGTGTCTAGAATTCTATGATGTTGGGGCTCAGAATATGAAGTACCAAAGTCACAAGGCTGTTTATGAGGGGAGGGGAAGGAACAAAATGCAAGTCTCATGTTGCCTCCTTATATGGATGGATTTCAATATCAGCACAACCTATGTGGCCTTCTCAGCAAGAAAGTCAGACTGACTCTCAGTTTCAATTTTCTCATCTATAAAGCAAGGGGATTGGGCTGTACAGTCCCTTGTTATGCTAAAATCCTGTGCTGCTCTCTTTGGCAAAAACCAAAAGAAGGATTCCCATCCCCTTCCCATAGTATTCATCTATTTTACTAGACTAGCTTTGCAACATGCCTTTTAGTTTTATTTTGTTTTAATCCCAGGGTATCTTTAATAATATTGTCACTATGAGCAAACTCTGTATGCCTTTCCCTTACCAAATTTGAACTAAGTTTTTGCTTTCCTTCTTTTTCCCAACCAACCATGACTGACATACTGATTTCCTGGCTTTGTGGCTTTGTAGCTTAAAATGTATTGTTTTTCAGAACCGATCCTTGACTTCCTGTGGGTCTTAGGATGTGGGGCACATACCAAACAAAGAGGAATTTGTGTAGTCTTGTAGACATAGTATAAAGCCTGAAGATCCATTGAAGTGGTACATAGGGTTTAATTATTAACTCTTTCTCCAATGGTAATCAGCTTCCCACGCACATTCATGAGATACTAGCCCCTTCATCTTGTTTAACATAATTTGGCTGCCTACATTACAGTCTCTCCAACATATTTTGCTTCTGAATCATTATCCAAAATGGTGTTTCATTTCAACAGTTATTTGTCATCAAGAATCACGTAAGCTGTGTATGTCAACAGAAACTTTGCCAAGAATATCAATCTCATTCTGTTTTTTGTTTTGTTTCATTTTACTATCTTCCCTTCATTTCACTTTTAAGTTTTCCCATCCCTGGTATTACATGTCATCTTCAAGGTCTCTGTCCTTTGACAATCCCAAACTCATCAACTCACTTGCTCTATTACCAACAGTCCACTGCTTATTTTTGCCCTCTCTTAAAATTCAAGGCCGTTCTTTGAAAAAATTTCATGGTTTTCCAAATCTGCCTCCATTTTTCATGACCCTGACCAGAATGTAATATTTCTTTTTTGCTTAGGGGAGCTCCCTTCCTAAATAGCCCCTTATTGAGCCAATAAATCTAAGGAGAGTTGCTGTGATATAATAATACTCTTCTATAATAACACTTACATACATTATAAAATAATTATACTTTGCAAAATATTTCCATATGTTTTATTTCATTGATCCACAGGACAACCAAAACTAAGTAGGTGGGATAGTCAGGGCTTTACACTAGGGACTGAAATTTAGAGGGAGAACTGACAATACACTCTCTTTTAGCAGGTAGAAATTAGATTAGTTCTGCAGTAGCACAAATAATTAGTTTAAATAGTAAATTAACAGACTATAGAACAACTAAACACCAAGTCAGCTCCCAATACTCCCTCCCTACTCTCTGGAATCTCAGTAATAATCTTCAGAGCAGTATCTCCTGGAGTTCTTCCTCACCACACCATAGGGTCCATTTATTCTGTGGAGATTTGTGTCCTGGTGTCTAATGCCTTCCTCCTCATACTGGTGCCCAGGTCTGAAGACTCTTCCTATAAAATCTGCTTGTCCTGGGTTCTAGAAGTGCTAGCTAGAGTTCTGATGACAGATCAATGAATCAAAGAAATATAGTTGGAAGGAGCCACAGAGTCTGTCTAGTTCAAACTCTATCCAAATAGGAATTCCTTCTGCAACAATCAGATGAGGATCCAGCTTTTGTGTGAAAATCTCCAGTGAGAGGAAATTCATTACCTCCCAGTCCTTTCCATTTCAGGAGAGTTTTGATTGTTCTGATGTTTTCCATTTATGGAAGTGAAATCTTCCTCTCTGTCCTATAAGGTAGGAAAAGAGGAGTTTATTTCTACTTAACAGATGAGGTGATTTTCTCAAGGTCACACAGTTAATAAGTGATAATAGTAAGAGTCAATTCTAGGTTTACTTGGATGTAGGTTTTTACTAAAGGTTTATTGAATTGAATTTTGTTCTTAATCAAAAACAATCTTCTTATCTAATTTTAGTACTGCTATCTTCTTCCATCCTTGTGCAGAACATGCATCTGTACACAAGTCCTTAATTTTCTGTGGGTCCTGGATTATGAGGCGCATATCTAACTAAGAGACATTTGTGTAGTCTTGTAGACACAGTAAAAGGCTCAAAAATTCATTGAAATAGGATGTGAGATTCTTATAATTTTTTTTTTTGCCTGCCCACTCTCCTAATCCTGACTTTTCTATTCCTTTAAACATTTCTCTGTAATATCTCATTTTACACTATAGGAGGATGAGCCTCTTTAAATGTCTTACTATATATATAGTTTTCTTCTTCCTATTACCTTCAAATGAGATTCCTGCCTCAGTTCTTCAATGTAGTTTCCCTTTTATGTACCTGTGCTACTTAAGTCCCTAGATACCCTTTCCCCCAAAATCTAAAGAATAGGTTCTAGTATTTCTCAGGACAATCCACTTTTATTTTCTCTGTAATCAGCTCCACCATTCCTTCACAACTTCTAACCATTTATAGTTGCTATAAGCACTGTTTTCCTCTTCACTTGGCTGTCAGTAAGCCTCATTTCCTGGGATTAAGGCCCAGTTTTGTTTTCTTCCCATAAGGTGTTCTTGGTCCTAGCCTCTACTGGGGGAGAAGAGGAAATATAGTTATCCCTTATATTCCTTGATAGTGAGAAAATACGCGAACCTATTTTCATCATAATATCCCCCTCTTTTTAAAAAATAAAAAGACCTTCAATTCCTCCTATTTCCTACCATATCAAATCCAAAGCACTTTGACCCTACTTGAAAAGTAGTGGACTGGAAGTTAGGATACCTGTCTTTTATCATTCTTTGCAGTTTTATGGACATTAGCAATTGGATGTACTTCTCTACCAATCTGTCCATCCACCCAACCTCATGATAAATCCAGCCTTTGGATTTTTTCATTAACTCCTCCTCTATTTGGGACTTCAGAAGAAAGCATAATGACCAGCCACCATTAGCAACATTGTAAGACATGTAGTCCCTGACCTGAAAGTGCTGCAACTCCTACTCTATTCCCATTTCTCTAGATTTAAAAAGAGCCTTCCAGGGGCAGCTAGGTGGCACAGTGGATAGAGCACCAGCCCTGAAGTCAGGAGGACCTGAGTTCAAATCTGATCTCAGACACGTAACAGCTGTGTGACCCTGGGCAAGTCACTTAACCCCAATTGCCTCAGAAAAAAAAAAAAAGAGCCTTCCTCTCATCGACACTATGAGACAGGGGGTACCTGTATAACTGTATGGCGTACGTGATTGAGCTATATTATCCATGGCTTCCCAGAGGAGATTTACGTAGGAACCCAGAGGCTAAAGAGATCAATCTAGAAATCATTTTGACATACCACAAAGGGTAATAAGGGGCATAGGACTATGGGATCTTTAAATTCTTTTGCAATTCTAAAATCCTACTATCTTATGACATGTAAAGCTATACAAACACAACTCTGACAAGCAATCAGTTCAGTTAAACCTTTTCTGCTCCCTGACTGAAGGTCAGCAGCTCCACTGGCTGAGGATTAATTATTGACAGTGGCCCCAAAGAGAATGCAAAAAGTGCTGGAGACTATGCCAGAATGGAAGTAACAGAGACTGCCTCTGCTCCCTTCCTCCTCTCTCCATCAATGCAAAGGCCCTGTTTGGGAATAGGAGGCCTAGTTACTTATTTCACAATTAATAAAGGGCTTAATGAGAGGCCTAATATGACCAGTTAAACCACTTGTAAGAGTAAAATTTCATTATTTTAAAAGTCACAGTCCAATTAATTTTGTTCAGAGAATTTCATGACACATTTTAAAATAATTGAGCAATCCCTTGAAGGGTTTAAAAAAAAAAAAAAAACTCTTTGAGGAGTCACTTCTGGAACAGAAGAAAACAGGAAAGTATCTTCCATCACCTTCCCAAGCTCCTATTTTTTGGAACTCTTTTATATCCTTCCTCTCTCTTCTCCACCTAGCCATTTTCTGTGCCCTAAAGCCTTACTTTGAAATATCACCCTGCTACTAACTTCTCCTGGCAGGATCTCAATATTTTACAGGATAAAAGAGAATCCACCTTAAGAATTTTTTTTTTTTAGGAATGCAATAAAGGAAAACACTCTGAGGAAAAGCAGTGTTTTCCTTCATTGCATTTCTAAAATGCTCTCTTCTATCACTGTGAATTCTGATTGGGTAAATGGTTACCACTGCCATTTACAAGGCACAAAATCAAGGATTTATACAGGAATTTATAAGAATAAAGCAGTGAAAGGCAATATACTAATATCCAATTAGCTTGTACCATTTAGTCAGTGAGAAATATGATTGTTGTGCTAGACATTGCCATAGAAAGCTGACCATTACTCTTTCATTATCATGCGTACAACATTGTTCATGTTATGGTTTTTCATGTTTGGTCCTGGGAGTCTTGAATAGTAAAGGATCATTTTCTCCAAGTGTGTATGGTTTCAGCTGGTTTTGCCTTTATGTGAGGATTTGTACAGTGAATTTTTTTCCTTTACTAGAAAAGTGAGAAAATGTTAAAGGACAAATTTGGAGAGGATGAAAGAATTTGAGCAAATCAGGTATAATTTAGTGAAAATTTACACAATTTTTATTGTGTAAAACTAGAAATTGCATGACATTGGTGCTCTGAAAATGCCCTCACACATTTCCTTAGTGGCCATGGAAAAATAGCTTAACTTCTCTGGGTCCATTTCATCACCTGTAAAATGGGCATATTGCTGCTTATACACCACCTATAGGTTTTCCCAGAGTGAAAAACACTTTGTAAGGATTATTCAGAGACATATATATATCTATCCTTAATATTCTTAAAAAAAAAAACCTGTTTTCTGGAAACTAAAGCCCTTTGGAAATGAGGATTCATTAATTCTTTTCTTTTTTTCATTTTTATTTGTATTTTTTCTGAATTTTACTAACAATAAATGAAATAGGAATTGAAATAGGAAATGAAATAGAAAATGAAATAGGAAATAGGGTACAACTTTCTCTCTCTCTCTTCCTCCCCTCCCCTGTTTCTTTCTCTCTTTTTTTTTCTTCTTTTCTTCTTTCTTCCTTTCTTTTTTTTCCTTCCTTCCTTTCTTTTCTTTCAAAGTTGTCCTGCTACTTTGTTTCTTTCTAGTCTTCCTTCTCTTCTATGAATTCTTAATTTTTAAAACTTTTTAAAGATGTAAAATTCCACATTCTCTTCCTCCATTCCTCCTTCACCCACTTAAGAGGCAAGAAATATAATACTATTATATATATATATAATATGTATATAAAATTTTGCAAAATGTTTCCACAAAACATTTCCTCCTTAAATGGCTGAATTGATTGTGATGTAAAGACAAAAGACATCAGTAAATCTTAATTTTTTAGGCAGCACAGAAACCTATTTCTCCAAGAAAACAGAAGACAGAGCATAAAAGGTTTCTCATTGAGAGATAATTTTGCTCAACCAAGAAAGTCCCAAATCTCTGAAATCTTTCCCCTCCTTAAAAAAAAACAAAAAACAGAGCTTTCCAAATTTAGGAGAAAAAAAAAAACAAAGAATTTTTTAGATTAGAGGATGAGAAGAAAGGGAAAATACCTTTCATAAGATGCTTAGGTAGTGACTACATATTAAAAAGCTGAGACAATTCAGACCAAATTATATGCTTTTTTTTTCTTGGTTTGCAGGGAACTAGGTTTACTCTTCATTTTGGTTATTTACCATGGAGAGATCTAATCTGTACCAGTAGAGAAGATGAATCAGCTGGGAGAAACAGATATGTCTGGACACTTAGACTACTCTAAAAGCTGATTCTTTAAAAAATATATATTCAGAAAACACAAGGTTAGTCTTTAACTATTCTGCCTTTGATAAGCATCTCCTTCACTATCTTTTATAAAAATATAATGGTGCTCTAACTTTCATTGATTCACTTAGACTACTTTCCTGCATTGAGCGTATAGAGAGCAGTATTACAAGCCTGGAGAGTTAGGTCAGCATTTCTTTTCTTTTTTTTTCTTTTTTTTTTTTATCTAATACTATTTTTTATTAATACTTTTTATTTGCAAAACATATGTATGGGTAATTCATAAACATTAACCCTTACAAAGCTTTCTGTTACAAATTTTTCCCCCCTAGTCCCCACCCCTCCCCTAGATGGCAGGATATCCACTACATGATAATTATGTTAGAATACTTAAGAAATCGAATATATGTATAGTTATTGCATCATTTTTTGTTCAGGAGAAATCGTATCTACAAGAAAGAATAATCCGATAAAGGAAATACAATGCAAGAAAACCTCAATAGAGAATATGAAAATGTTATGTTGTGGTCCACATTTCACATCCCTCACTCTGGGTGTATATGGCTCTCTTCACCGAACAATTGGAACTGGTTTGAAGCATTTCATTGTTGAAGAGAGTCATGTCCATTAGAACTGATCCTCATATAGTATTGTTGTCAGCATTTCTTTTCTAGGCCTATTTTAAAGATAATTATAATGAGGCCACTTTTTTTTTTTTTCAATTTTTTAACCCTCCAGGTCATCCTCTATAAATGAAATCTCAGCCCAGGGACAAATATTTTGGTTTACAAAAATCTATCCATGTCCTTATTTTTTTAATGTCTAAAAGTATAATACAATGAGCATTAATGTGTTTTAGTCTTTACCCAACATTCTTAGGGTTTTTTTTTTTTTTTTTAAGATTGAGAAGTAGCGCAGCACTATTCTTGGAATTGGGAGGACTTGAATGCAATCCAGGCTGTACCATTTACTCTCTGTCTGATGTTGGGCAACTTCCTTAACCTCCCTGGGCCTCAGTTCTGTCATTTGTGAAATGAAGGAATTGCACTAGATGGTTTTTGAGATTTCTTCAAGCTCCAGAATTGTGGTCTATGATCCCAAGAAAGCATTGGAACAGCTAATTCCAGCTTTCCATGATCTTACACATCAGGATCTTTATCACATGTGTCAAGTTCATTGAGTGATGCTATCACCAATTCACTTGCAGATCTCCCTGAGCACACCTCTGTCCATAGCCCAAAAAGCAGGCCATTAAGTGACATGTCTAATCATGCTTATTGTCCATGTGATTGGGACTTCTGGCCATTCCTGGATGATGTGCAAAATGGCATCCAAAACAGATGGATCATACTATAGTATGTCAATTGTTTATACAAACACCTACACTCTTTCCTTTATTGTGTATTACATCCATCAAAGTTAATAAAATCCTAGAATTCTAGACTGCTAGGACTGGAAGGATGGCAGGATCATAGAAACTGAAAGATCATTTAGGAATGCCTCTCTACAGCAGGGAATTCACTTTAAACTTTTGTTCCTATATGGTAATACTTCACTTTATGCAATATGTAATTATCTACTCTGAAAGATTTTTGGCTTTTTTTGTTTGTTTGTTTTGAAACATCATGACTGAGCTCTTCATAGATTTCTTTTAAAGAATAAATTAAAGAAAATAGGCACTTAATATGTATTAATAAATAAAGAAGTGAATGTTTTAAATTGCAATTTATGTGCAACTCTTTAATTTGATTCAATTCAACAATTTATTGAATACTTCCTTTTTTGTTTGTTTTTTTTGTTTTTGTTTTTGTAGAGATCATGGATCACAACTCTAAAAGGCACCTAAAACATACTTGTTAACATTTGCAGAGGTAGAATTAAAGATTCATTGGCAGGTGGGCTACATATCTCCAGGGCCCAATCTGACAACAGGTAGAAATCTATCATCCAAGAATAGAACATGCTTACAACTTCCAAGAGTCTGAGCCGATTATGAAGAATGTGAATTGTTTGATTCAGTTGCTTCAGCTCCTTTTCAGGCTTCCATCCTGACTTCCATTTCACTGCTCATTAGTAGGCCTACTAAAGGGAAGCACAGAGTTGAAATTCAAACCAGACAGTTGTTTTGTTTATTAGCTGCTGTTCTGGCAAAATGTTTGATGAAAAAAGTTTAAACTATTGGCTAAAATGAGGCCCAGAATACTCAGTGAGTTTCATTTATTCATCTTACATTTATTCCTTTAACTAGAGAATTATGGAATCTCAGCTTTATGAACCATTTAGAGCAGATTCTACTAGAGAAGAGCTTAGGTGTCGGATTCAGAAGACTTGGATTCAAGTCCAGGTTTCAATCATCTCCAAGGCTATGTGGCTATGGTTAATCTTTCTGAATCTTATTTTCCTCATTTATAAAAGATGAAGATAATACTATTTATATGATCTATTTCCCCGGGTTATTGTGAAGAAAGTGCTTTGTGAACTGGAGAGTGTAACATAAATGTGAGTGGTATTAATTACCTAGCCCAGAGTGCCCTTTCCAGTAACCAACTTCATTTCTTTTGACAGCTCTAATAATTAGGAATCTTCTTATACTGAGCAGAAAATCTGTCTCTCTGTAACTTCCACCCATTTTTAAAGTTGCTTATTCCTATTATATCACTAACAATAGCTTATATTTCACTTTTAGCACTTAAATTTATAATGCCCATGGGATATGTAATATGAATATCATTGCCCCAATTTATAGATAAAGAAACTGGGACTGAGAAAGCCATTTTAGATAGCAAGTACAGGACTGGGTTCAAATGAAACTATCTTCTGAGCTCCAATGCTCCTTCTACCACCCCAGACTGTCTCCAGTCTGAAAGGATGGGATGTCACAGAAGATGATTCCTAGGAATTGGAAACTGAATAGATGCCCATCAATTAGGGAATGACTGAACAAGTTATGGTATGTGAATGGATATTGTTCTATAAGAAATGATGAGAAGGCTGATTTCAGAGAGGCCTGGAGAGACTTACATGAACTGGTGCTAAATGAAACGAGTAGTACATTGTACACAGTGACAACAAGATTATGTGATGATTAACTGTGATGGACTTAATTCTTCTTAGTGGCATGGTGATCCAACATAATTCCAATAGACTTGAAAAGGAAAATGCCATCCAAATCCAGAGAGAGAACAATGAAGACTGAATGTGAACCGAAACATAGCATTTTCGCCTTTTTGTTGTTGTTATTGTTTGTTTCTTTGCTTTTCCTTTCTCGAGGTTTTTTCCCCTTGTGATCTGATTTTTCTTGCACAACCTGACACATATGGAAATATATTTAAAAGGATTGCACATGTTTAATCTATATGACTGATTGCTGTCTTGAGAAGGGGAGAGGTAAGAAAGGGAGGGAGAAAAAAAATTAGGACACAAAGTGTTACAAAAATGAATGTTGAAAACTATCTTAGAAGAAAAAAGACATTTTTTAAGCAAAATACTATTTTAAAAAATGATGCCCCAATTCTTAAGGAACTTATAAATAGACACAGTGGATACAGGGTTCAATCTGGAATCAAGATACCCCTATTCCTGAGTTCAAATCTAGCCTCAGACACTTAACTAGTGTGACTTAAGTCACTTAACCCTATTGCCTCACTTCCTCGTTTGCAAGATGAGTTGAAGAAGGAAATAGGAAACCATTCCCTATCTTTTCCAAGGAAACCTCAAATGGGATCACAAAGAGTCAAACACAACTGTAATGACTGAACACCAAATGCCTAAGTTAAATTTCCAGCAATGTGTTTTGTTGACTGTTACGTGTTTGAAAAATGAATTTAAAAAAAGCCTTTCAATGGCAAGGGGAAGAGGGAACAGAACAAACACTGAGGTGGGATCCCACCTCTGACCCTGAGTAAGCCATTTTAATACTTCTGTCCCTCAGTTTCCTGAATTTTAAAAGAGCAATGTCATAAATAGCTATAGTACCTACAGCTAGGTTCAAACTGGGTAATATGCAACAAGTGTTTTGCAACCTTAAAGCAGTTTAAGCACTAAAGGCAGGAAAGAAAGCACCAGTAAGCACTCTAAGAGGGCAAAGAGTGTTCAGTCTCAGACAATACATCATCAGATAGGTCACTTTTCTAAAAAATTTTTATAATTGACCCTCGACAGGGATGCTTTCATAGACAGAGCAGTGTTAACAAAGCTTATCAGTTGGTCTAACCAAGTACATTTAAAACCAAATATAAGTTTCCTATCTAGAGAAAACTAAAACTCAGGATTATAAAAAGGACCTGTAGAATCCTATCATCTAATACAGCAGCTCAAGAAGAAAAAAAAATGCTTTTTACTGGAATTTTGTTGTGTTTAAAAACAAATCTCTTGGCACTCCTTCATTAGTGTTGTTATAATGGCTCTCCTTCCAGGCTGCTTCTTGAAATTGCTGAAAAGCAAAACAAGATTTTAAAGAACAAGATACAGGAGAAGCACTCCTCCTTCCTCTTTAAATATGGATGCCCGGTGAGAGTAAAGAATGTAGGGGGAAAATCATGAAAATCTATTATGGCTCCAGCTGCCATATCTTACAGGACTGCTCGGGTGTTTTATGGCATTTTTGTTCGCAGGAGATTGCTATAGAGATCTCAGCATTGCCGGTAGCCACACCAATTTCCAGGCTTTGCTGCTTCAAGAAGACCAGATTTTCTTGATTAATAACAAAAGGTTTTGTTGAGATCAGAGCTGTTTCCCACCATCTCTATGCAAACCCAGCAACACAAACTGTGTACATTAGCATTTCAAGGAGCTTCCTATTAAGGATCGCAAGAAAAGCTCCTCTTGGTGGGTAAAATCCATTTTGTCCTCTCTTGTGACATCTGTTCTCACTTTTAAAGCCAGAAAGGAAACTAGATAATGCCAGAGAGGCTTTTGAGTTACAGTATTGGCACTTGGGATGCAGCTTTGGACCAGAAAGGCATGCAACCTTCTCGGACATATATGAGGGGATAAAGGGGGAAATCTGCATATTCCCATTTTGTTTAGCAGAGTTGGAAAAGTATCTCTCAAACTTTTAATAGTCTTTTTCATGATTTCTTAATTACATTTTCAATTACTCCTAAACCGTACAAAACTGGGTGCTTTAAATTTCAAATTTTTTTCTTCTATTTGAATGTTTATTGCTACATATGCCATTGTGTTTCATTTCTAATTTCCCTAAAGCTCATTTTGTTTTTGTTGAGCGGATAAATGTAAGGAAATGCAGTTAGGCAACTGAAATATGTATAAAAAAGATGGAAGGAAAAGTACCAACCAATCAACTAAAAAATTAAATAAGTTCTGTAGACTTGTTCCCTCTTTACCCCATCTGTGCAACATAGCTCTTAGGCCTCTTAACATTGGTCATCCTGGAAACAAAGTGAAGGCAGATTCCAGCAGTTTTTCCATTCACTATTCATTCAGAGGTTCATCAGCTCCATATGGATCCAGCCAACTGCTGTGTTAAATCAGAGCCCTTTCCCAGAATTGACATGGTAATGAAGTCATGGTATTGCTCACAGAAAAGACCTCCATAGGTATTCCCCTTTAGAACAAATGCACCCTTTTCACCCCATTCAGGCCTGAAAATTATCTCATAACATTACAACATCTGTGAACTGGGTTTTGGCCTTTTGGTGTCTAGCATGTTTTATTAGAGTGCCATGCCTTACACACTAGTTAACAGGAGGTGACACAGGGGTCCCAGCTCCACCACAGAGGCAAAATGAAACAGAGGGGCTTCCCTCCCCAACAAGCATGGCTTCTTTCTTGGCCTTTGTGTTGGGAGACTTAATTTGTCCTTAAATGCCAGGGCTTTTTGATTTAGACCAGTGCTCTGCAATCAAAATTCTGTCTACTCACTTTCAGGTATTAAACCAGCCCTGGTATTCACCTCTTAAATGCAAACTCTTTGATGGAAAATCTTATAATTAGTTGGGCAAGGAGAAACAAAGAGAGAAAAAGGAAGGACGGAAGGAAGGGTGGGAGGGAAGGAGGGAAGAAGGAAAGGAGAGAGAGAGAGAGAGAGAGAGAGAGAGAGAGAGAGAGAGAGAGAG
>JAJPUD010006084.1:28292-40364 GCA_023553655.1 Myrmecobius fasciatus | reverse complement strand
GAGAGAGAGAGAGAGAGAGAGAGAGAGAGAGAGAGAGAGAGAGAGAGAGAGAGAGAGAGAGGGAGGAGAAGAAAGAAAGGAATAAAAGAAAGGAAGGAAGGAAGAGAGAAAGAAAGAAAAAAGAGAAAGAGGAAGGAAGAGAGGAAGGAAGGGAGGAAGGAAGAGAAGAAGGAAGAAAGGAAGGAGAAAAGAGAGGAAAGAAGGAAGGAGAAAAGAGAGGAAGGAAGGAAGGAGAAAAGAGTGAAGGAGTGTGTGAGTGTATGTATGTATGTGTGTGACAGAGACAAAGAGAAAGGAAAAGAATTGATTTTAGTTAAATGAATTTGATCTATGCTCTAGCAAATAACATCTGTTCAACTAATAAGTGTATTTGAACTTTGTTTAATCTGAACCAGGTCAATAAAATCTCCAGTAAAGCATGAAGACTGAGGGAATTTATTGAAGGACTACACTATCAACATCTGCAACTTATATGTATTCTGCCCTGATACAATGATTTCATTTAATTTGATTTGACATTTAAGAGCCCTTTTTGGAAGGGGGTGGTGGAAATGAGGATTTCTTTATTCTCTCTACAATCACCTCACCTGACTCTGTTCTCAGATGAGAAGAATAAATGTCACATACATTACAAAGAGCTGCAGAAGATCCTAGATAGAGGTTTGACTTGAAGAGGAAACTTCCTTGTTCTACTCAATGAAAGTAACATGTGCATATCTGAGGGTAAATTTTGGCTCTAAAACTGTGCATGCATTTTTTTTTTCTGCCAAAATTCAAGTGGTAGTTTGAATAAAATGTTTTTGACTGCTTATGAAATGAACTTGTGGTTGGCAATTGGAATGTATGCAGCAGATCATTCAAACAGGCACTTTAGCTATGGGGCCTGAGTTTTCCTTGTTGTGTGGACAGGGAGGGATGACAAAGGATTCTTTTGCCAGACTTTTCACTCAAGTGATCCTACATTCGTATCTCTTCACTTTTGGAAAACTTTTCAGGTCACACCTGATTTTTATACCAAAATCATAGGATTTTGGTATATATAAAGAAGTTATTGATCCAGCAACTCTTTATGGCCCACGTTGTATGTGCACACATTGCATTTTGATGCTCTGGTCTGGAAGTGCTAAAAATAAAAAAATAAAAATAAAATAAAATAAAAAAACTTGTTTTCCTATCTTCTAGGAACTTCAATCCTATAATAAAAAAGAAGAAAGGAAAATAGAAATATAAAAAGAAAATCATGGAGATGGGAAGTATTAGAGTCATTCTCTGGGATCACAGGATTTAGAACTAGAAGAAGCCTTAGAGACCATCTTATCCAACATATTTGTTGTACAAAAGAGGAAATGGTGTAGAAAAAGGAAATGATTTGTTAAGGTCACATGAGTTATGAGTAGCAGAGCCAAGATTTGAACCTAGATCATAAGATCATAGATTTTGACTTAGAAAGTACTTTAGAGGCCATTAAGTCCAATCCCTCATTTTAGAAATGAGGAAACTGAGGCTCAAGTAACTTGCTGGTTAAAAATGCTGATAGCAGGATTTGAATCTTGGTCTTTCTGACTGCAAGCCCAGCATTCTTTCCACTAGACCAACCTACCTTTTTCTCTGATTTTCAGAGTGATGACAAGACAAAATTTACCCTCCCTAGCAGAATGAAAAAGCAGGTAGGGAAGCCCAGAGAGTTACTTAAACTGATCTTCATATAGGGGAGGTATGAATTAGCCCTGGCACTAATTCTTCCCTTCCCTTCCCTTCCTCCCCCCTCTACTTCTCCTCCCCAACTCCTACAACAGCCAAGACAATAAGATTGTTGTGACTGAAGAAGCCCTGGTGTAGACCTGGGGAGGTTTGAGTTAACTTTGCCCCTGGGTGGACTGATCTGGTACCCACCCAGCTGTGGGCCTTTGGAACAAGAAGATAATTAATATATATATATATATTATATATTTTAAATTGGGGAGGGAGGTATTATGGTAGTAGAGGGAAATGCTCTTAATATTCCAGAGAAATTCTTCATTCTGTTCTTAACCTCCATGCTGGGGACTTTTATCTTCCTGTGAACCATTTTTTTAACCCCTCTGGGAATTACTTTTACCTGAGCAGATTTAGATATGTTTTTAATTAAAAAGATCATTTGAGTTCCAAGATCTGAGTGATTCATTGAACCAAAAAAAGAACTACAAACCAGGACATATAGACTTAAGGTCTTTTATCACTTTGTCCTCTCCTGGGCATTCTCTTTTGTATCAAGTTGTGGGGTTCAGTGGACTTTAAGTTCAAATTGGCCGTGGCAGTCAAAAAACTTAATGTTTTACTAAGTTACATTAATGAGGTGAGAGTTCCAAAACATTCTGTTATAAAGCTAACTAAGCATTAAATTTGCCAGAAGCCAGAAGAAATAACCTTAACAGATTCAACTTTAAATTTTAACACATAAAACTCATTATTTTCCAAAAGCATTAATTTTAAGAAGTACAGATAGAAGATAGAATGCTGAAGAGGCAAGCTGGTAGGATTCAACAGATACAAAAGAAAGAAGGCAAACTAACAGAAAGCCCAAACCAGAAAAGAACAATTTCAGAGGATGAACCAAGTGACTTTCACATAAGTATCCCTCAATTCCTCTCTTCTTTCACTCTCCCCAAACCCTAACCTCTGTAGCTTGTACTGAGCATCTGAAAGACATCTGCCAATGATTTTATAATGTGTAGGCAATAACTAGCATCAGTGCTTAAAGGACATTTGAAGAGGAAAAGAGGAACAATGCATCATGGTAATGAAAAGAGGGAGGTGTCTTTCTGAATATAAAATAATATAGACTTAGAGGAAGTTGAATTCTATTTATGTTAACTTAGCAAATCAATTCTCTACAGCTACTACCCAAAGATATATGGGCTCAATAAAAACAACGACAACTATGGAACTTTCATCCCAAAATACAACAGAATGAATGGGAGATTAACTTGTTGCTTTTATCAGACCGCATCTAAAATACTTTGTTCAGTTATAAGCAGTTCTTTTTAGGAGAGGAATCAGTATGGTTGGCAGACTCAGAGCCATATCTCAAAAGGACCAATTGAAGAACTAGGGATGTGTAACCTGGGGAAGAAAATACTTGGGGTGGGATTAGAAATGATGCTGAACAATTTATTTGAAGGGCCATCATGTGAAAGAGATATTAAATGTTTTCTATTTGGCCATATAGGCAAAACTAGGATCAAGGAATGTGAAAAAGGCAAATTTCAAATTCTTGTAAAGAAAAGTTTGCTAACAGTTAGCAAAAAGTAGAATGGCCTGAAGATAGAAGGATGCTGGAGTGCCCTCCAACAAATGCCTTCTAAGTGAAGAGATGTGATATCTGTCTTTCATTTTCAAAGAAGACCAATGACATTATGGAGTCACTTCTTGACTTGTGCACTAATAGGATTTAAGTGAGGCAGAGTTCCACAAAGTTATCAGCCTCTCTTCCAGAGCCATCAGATTCCAGTGACAGGACATCAAGATGACTGGTGATGGTCAGTTATGCAGTAGATATCCTTGATACCTTCAATGGCTGACCAACAGCTCTAAGATCTCCACAATACCTGCTTCAGCCACCTACATGGCTTTTGGAACAAATCATTCTCATTTGCCCGATGTGATAGAAAAAGTCTTCATATTCTTGGAGTCTACACCCTGCTAACTTGGGCCCATTGGTTATCCTGAACCTGGTTTAGTCTATTTGCTGAGATGGTTTACTGGTGTGGCCCTGGACATGCCACGGGTTAGTGAATAAGGTGGACACCTAAGGTGGATGACATCTGTCTGAAAAGGACTTGACAATCCCTCACACCAGAGGTGACAGTCCCCCTTAATACTCCATACAACTCAAGTGAAAAGAGTAGCCACTGAAGCAATAGAGTGGCCTCTAGGATAAGACAGAATTTCTGCTCATGACTGAATGATAAGCCACTGGGAATATGAAGAGGAATTCAAGACAGAGTTCCTCTATCTTGATCTTGATAATCCTTCATCAAGACTTTGCTTTCCAATGTAGCAACTTTTCAGAGGGTTCTTTTTAAAAGCATCAAAAGATTCCAGTGCTAATTAGCATTTATGTTTATTTTTATGTTATATTTATTTTTGAATTAAAGCTCTTTAATTCTTTTTTTTTTTTTTTTTTTTTTGCTTTTTGCTGAGGCAATGCTGAGCTTGGCCTAAGTGACTTGCCCAGGGTCACACAGCTAGGGAATGTTAAGTGTCTGAGATCAGATTTGAACTCAGGTCCTAATGACTTCAAGGCTGGTGCTCTATCCACTGCGCCCCCTAGCTGCCCCAAAGCTTTTTAATTTCAAAACAGATACATAATTTTCAACATTCACCTTTGCAAAAGGTGTTCCAAATTTTTTTCTCCTTCCTTGCCCCCATCCCCTCCCCTAGACAGCAAATAATTCAATATATGTTAAATATGTGTAATTCTTCTATACATACTTCCACATTTATCATGATGCCCAAGAAAAAATCAGATCAAAAAGGAAAAAAATGAGAAAAAAAAATGCAATCAAGCAACAACAAAAAATGTGAAAATGCTATGTTGTGATCCATACTCTATTCCCCACAGTCCTGTTTCTGGGTACAGATGGCTCTTTCCATCACAAGACCATTAGAACTGGCCTGAATCACCTCACTGTTGAAAAGAGCCATGTCCATCAGAATTGATCATCTTATAGTCTTATTATTTCTGTGTACAACGTTCTCCTGGTTTTCTACTCACATCACTCAGCATCAGTTCATACAAGTCTCTCCAGGCCTTTCTAAAATCATCCTGCTGGTCGTTTCTTATAGAACAATAATATTCCATAACATTCATATACCATAACTGATTTATCCATTCCCCAGCTGAAGGGCAAACACTCAGTTCCCAGTTCCTTGCTACTACAAAAAAGTCTGCTATAAACATTTTTGCACATGTGGGCCCTTTTTCCTTTTTTATAGAACTTAAGTTTAAAGGAAGTGCCTTGAGTATGAGAGGGGAGCTAATGGACAGCTGACTCAGACGGATGCCATCTTCTCTTGCTTTCATTATTTCCTCCTCTAAAACTTAGGTCTCTCTCCTCCTGTTTTCAAAAAATACTTTGTCTTGATCTCTCATAGAATCACAAGATCACACAATAGAAAGGGGCCTCTAAGGTTATCTGGTCCAACCTGCACCCACACAGGAACTGTCTCATAAACATCCTCAACAGGAGAATACCCCTGAAAATCTCTAGGGAGGGGGAAAACACCCTCTCTCTCTTTCTTTCTCTCTCTCTCTCCCTTTCTCTGTCTCTGTCTCTGTCTCTGTCTCTCTCTCTGTTTCTTTCTCTCTCTTTCTGTGCCTTTCTCCTTCTCTCCCTTTCTCCCTCTCTCCCTCCATCCAAGACAGACCATTCTACTTTTAGACAGCTCTAGCTAGGGGTTAGGAAAAGTTTCCCTATGCTAAGCCAAATTCTGACTTTCTATAACTTCTCTTGTTGCTCCTACTGCTGCCAATAGTCATTTTTCATCATTGTTTTCCCAAAGCCTATTTATTATTTCTTTGTATAAGTTTATGCAGTTGGTATTTCTCAAATGTTTGTTAAATTAAATAAAATATAAAAATTATCCTTGTATGGCCTTGGAAATTTTTGTTTCTAATTATTAGTACTCTCTACTCAAACCATCCTGTATTTATCCTATATTTATAATCTATTTACTAAAACCTAGTAAAATGTAGGCTTCAGGAGGGCATGAACTGTTTTCTTTTCTTCTCAGTACAGGAAGTTGCACATAAATGCTTGAAAAAAATCCATGTTGATAGTAATTAAATTTAATTGAGCTTGTGTTTTATAAAATTGAAATATGAGAATTCTAGAGAAAAAGTTACTTGGTTCTTTGTGCTCAGGAGATTTATTAGAGCAAGGTATTGTATGTTTATGACCTTAGGTCATTATTATTAGTGAAGAAGTGTATGAGATGTTTAGGAAAGATTAGCACCTCTGGTGTGAGGAGTGATGTCATTTGACATCACCTCTTTGAAAAGGAAGGACAATTATTGGGGATCATTGTTATCAGGGAATGAATTGTTCAGTTCAAGTAGATTCAAGAGAATCCCCAGAAATTTGACTCATCAAAGTTCCTAAGAAGTCCTTTTCTTAGGCATAGGACTTCAGCCTTTTTCAAAGATAATCAAAAGACAAGTAATAACTTTCGAGCTATGATCACAACCCCTTAGACCCTAGGCAACTGTATGAACTTGATAAAGTGACAACCCCTGGACCTCAATTCCTCATCTATAAAATGGGGGAGAGGGGCAAGATGGCCTGAGAGTTCCCTAGATCTAGATCTTCTAATTTATTTTGCTCACAGGCTGAGACGGCCATATAGGACAAAGTCAGGCAAACCCCTCTGAATCAGGCTCTGGGACTCTGCAGGTCTCACTCCCCTGGGCCATCATCATACCACTCTATCACCTCAGCTTTGGGCCTGATGCCCATTTGGTGGAGAGCCAACATCTTTATTACAGTGGTATTTGCTGAATTGCTTCAGCTCTGTCTCAGTGACTCATTGGTCTCAATCCCTTTCTTCAGTCTCCTATTTCTTTCTTCATCTACCTTCCTGTTCTAAAAAACACATTCCCTCCCTCTGCTGTTTCACACCTTGTATCTCCGGAGGCATCAACCACTCCCCTCCACACATTCCCTTTCACTAAGTGAAGCCATTGGCTAACACCCAATTGTGAGCCAGTTGCTACATACAATGCATCTCCAAACTCTTGATGCCCTCGGGCCCCCAGGGCTAAGAGGGTTAAGATAATGAGATGAACTTCTTCACAAGCATTTAGTGTTTTCCACTTACGAGGTGTCACATGACATTACCTCATCTACAGAACCATGGAATATTAGGGCCAAAAGAAAGGTCATTAAGTACAAAACCATTTTAACTGATGTAGACACTAAGACTCAGAGACTGAGTCGATTGCTGACCATCACATAAACTACGAGGGGAAAGAAAAATTCAAACTCAAGGCTCCTGTCTTCAAGTACCACATTCTTTCCACTGTATCACAAATGGCTCTATTTAATTCTCAGAAGAGTCCCAGTGATGTAAGCAGGAGATACATCAGCTTCATTTTCTAGGGAAATAAGGTTCATAGATTTAAAACTTTCTATACTGGCTTTCTGGCTCAGACATTATTCCTCCCTTCCATGAACTCAATGGTCCAGCCAAGCTGGTCTTGCTCTTCTTGTCTTGCACACAAGTCATTCCCTCCTTATCTTGGCCTCTTAGAATTCCTCATTTCCTCCAAAATTCAGCACAACCACCCTCATGAAGCCTTACTTGATCCTATTCCTAGTTCTAATAGACTCATCCTTCCCCAAATTCCCTTGTATCTCTTTTGTATATACTCTAACAATTAAATAATATCTTTGAGAACAGAAATTGTTGGGGGGTTTTTGGCTTTGTATCTCTAATACCTAGCATAGTGCCTGCTATATAATAGGCACTTAATAAATGCTTGTTGATTGACTGATAAAATGACATGTGTGACCATAGGAAAGGCACTCCCTCAGCTCCCCCTTCAGTAAAATGGGGATAATAATACCCTCTATCTCCTTGTTGTGAGGATCAAATAAGATGATTTCTCTACAATGCTTTACAACTTAAAAGTGCTATTTAAAATGTCAGACATTAGTGATGGTGATGATGATGATGATAAAAGTCTGCAAAACAGATGCAAAGCACTTTGCAAACCTGGAGTACTGTTAAAAATGTTAGCAATTATTATTATATCTCTTTATGTGTGAATGTGTGTGCATCTCAATTCAAAAGTTCCACTTAACACGATCTTAAGAATATTATAAGAAATTCCAAGAACTTTATTCTCTTAATAAAGTCCTTATTCAAGCCTGAATCATAAATGGAATTTTTTAACACTCATTCATTTTCCTATCTTATGATCTTCTAAATCATAGTTCTGTTGGTTTCCAGAAGCCCAGTTTGTTATAGCTTCCAAATGAATGCATTATATAGCTTCATCATAAAACCCACTTTTTAAATAATCCAACCAAGAAAATTAAAAGTGTTATCAAGTTAATTAAGCTGGAAAATCAACTAAATTGTAGTTTTTGACCTGCAGTTTTAACTTCATTTTTCCTTTTTATGATTTTTTTATATATGATCTTTTAAAAAATGCTTTGTTATTGTTTGATTTTTTTCTTTCTCATATTTTTTCCCTTTTGATCTTTTTTTTGTTGCACAGAATGACAAATATGGAAATATGGTTAGAAGAACTGCTTATGTTTAATCTATATCAGATTGCTTGCTGTCTCAGCAAAAGGGAAGGAGAAGAGAGAGAAAAACAATTTGGAACACAAGATTTTGCAAAGGTGAATAATGAAAATTATCTTTGCGTGCATTTGAAAAAATAAAATACCATTAAAAAAATACCAAGAACTATGACCCTGTCCTGGCCCTATTGTATGTAAACTGTTGGGCAATCATAGTTTTCCTACTCCACTTTCTGTAGGGGATATAATGCAAATATAATTCAATATAATATATAATATAAATTATATATAATATAATAAATAAATATAAATACAATTCTATATAATATAAATATAATTTATAATATAATATAAATAATATAAAATGAATATAATTCAAATAATAAAATGAATATGTGATATCATCAATTCAGGAATTCTCTCCAAAAAGACAAAAAACAACTGTTCAAACCTGCCTATCCTGAGTAAATGTGCATGACCTCCGAGGGGATCCATTTGACATATTGGAGGCCTTTCTAAATTTCTCCAGACATTGCAGGGCACCAAGATCACTAAGAGTGATCTTGATGTCTAGTTATTATCTTTTTTGCCATATCACCAGCAACCTTCTCTTCCTATTATGCAATTCTTCAATTATGTCCTTTACTCCTATTATACTTCCAAGTTCCTTATTGGCTACATGTTGCAGCCTGCCACCATATCATTCCCATTGCTCTCTTGGCAATATCTATTTTCAGTTTGCAAAGGCAGTTGTATACTATAGAATAATACTGGCAAAATATTAGTACTTAAAAGATGGACTTTTTCATTCACAAGAAGCCTAAGGCAAAGGAGCTTTACAATTTAGTCAGGGCATTCCAACCTGCTCTTTCCCTTCAGTTTAAATCTGGGTCCAATTTGCCGTCTATCTCTCATTCATACAGTCTGAGATATACATACTGATAGATAAGGATGTCCATTTAAATTCATGTTGAAATCTGGGCAATAGACCTGCTTTATCTACTTGGTCTTTCCTGTGTGAATGGATAAACTAAATTCCTTTGAATGATTACAAATCTCTTCCAGGAGGTTCTGTGACATCATAAGGTTTGATGCAATTGATATCATTTCATTCACAAAGAAAAACATCTGGAGGATATGCTGGAATTCTTTCTTCAACTAGAAACTTCACTAGTTCTCTATCACACTGGCAAATAACTCTGGCAAGAAGACATCATATCATTTTATACATTGTCTAGTGCTTATTATCAGGAAAGTCACTGAATGGGGTACTTTTTTTTTTGTCATATCTCCTAATGAATCTTGATCATAGGTGATAATAGGATTGTAAAACATTAGAGCTAGAAAAGATCTTAGAGACCATCTTATCTCAGAATCCCAAAATTTTAAAGAACTTTAACAACTCTATAGTTTGACTCACAATTCCTCACTAAAAATGTATCCACTATGACATACTGATAAGTGGTCATCTAGCCTCTACTTAAGGAATGTTAGCAAGGCAGAATTTATTATCATCCAAGGAAGGGTATTCTATGTGTGATCATTGTAACTTTTAAGAGGTTTCCCTTTAAATCAAACATAAATTTGCCTTTCTATAAATTCACCCATACAGACAAACTGTTCCTAAAGTCTATTTCCTCTTACACATAATAACCCTTCAAATACTTTACAACAGTTTTCATGTCCCTCTGAGTCTTTTCCAAGCCAAAAATGCCCCGTTCTTCAACTAATCCTCAAAGCTCTTTGATATCCCAGTTTCCTTTCTTCAGACATTATATGGTTATATGATTTACCAAATAATAAGAGAGCATTAAATACCTTATGAAATAATATAAATCTTACCTACTGTTTCCATCCTAAAAAAAAAAAAAAAAAAAAAAGGCTACAGTTCAACCATTCTATGGACAAGAAAATCAAGAGCGAGAGAAGGAAAGTGAGTTGCCCATGCTGACAGATAGAAAGGAGAAGGCCTAAATTCACAGCCATTTCTCTTGGTTTCACATTCACAATTATTTTTTGCTGGGCCAAGCTGGCCTTGACTCCAATTCTCTCCTCACACCCCTGATCCAGCCACCCCAGAAAACAGAATTGCAGTTTCTAATTAGAAAATGTGAATTGTGTTCATCACAAAACTAATTTAAGTGTGTTTCATTACTGAAAATAGAAATTGCAGTCAAAATGCCATGGGACTCTGAGTGCCAAAACTTTATCATCACTCATTAAAAGAGTCATTTATCAATTCTTCAATAAAATTTAAGCTGTTAAATTATTGTTTGCAAATTATGTTGATGTCGAAAAATACTGTGCAAGCACTACACTATTTTTGATCCCAGATGAAAGGATGCACGCTCTTATTCTCTAGTCTGCCATTCCTAAGTCTCTGTGATTCAATCCTGCACTGTATTCTGTTCTCTAGAGAAATTCTGCACACCACCAGTGGGTCGTGGGAGAAACTCCAAGTTCAGCTCCTTTCTTCTTCTCCAAGGCCTGATATGTGAGAGTAGGAGAATGCTGATGGGATCTTCAATTCCCATTAATTATTGTCTACTTCCAGTTGTGGGAACCCTCTCTACTAATACAGACCTATGATTTAGAGACAGGCACAAAAATGGTTTGCCCAGGGTCACACAGATAGTAAATATCAAGGAAGGACCTGGTTTGAACTGAAATCTTCCAAATCCCAAACTCAGTCTTCTGTTCATTATTCTAAGCTGCCTTTAGTAGGCCCCACATATTACTCAAAATAAGTTCCTTCTCTGGATAAATATGGATACATGCATATGTACATATAAGGTCAGTTTTGCAAGGAAAGAGGCATTACTATCTGGAGGGGTCAGAAAAGGCCTCTAGTGGCATTTGAGCTGAATTTCAGAGAAAATTAAGTAAGACAGCTTGGTCTTACAAAGAACAGAGTTCTGGGATCTGAATTTAAATCTCTACCACTTACTTGTGAGACCCTGGGCAAATATCATTTAACTTCTCTAGATCTCAGTTTCCCCATTTGTAAAATAAAGGGGTTACACTAGACCTCTGAGGTCCCTTCCAAATCTAGAACAATGATTCTAAGCAGCAGAGGTAAGGAGGGGACATATTTCAGGTCTAGTGGTAATTCCCCAAAGGTCATAGGTGACAAATGAAATTTTGTACATGACTAACAGCAAGCAGGTTAATTTGCCTGGGCCAGGAAATCACTACATGAAAGGTTTTAAATGCCAAGCAGGAGTGTGCATTTTGTCCTCAAGACACTAACTAGAGAGCCACTGGAGTAGAGTGCAAGGGCAAAAACAGAGCTGTACTTAAGGAATATTCTTTTAAAAATCATTTATTCATTTCTTTCTTCTTTCTTTTCTTTCTTTTTCTTTTTTCTTTCTTTTTTTTTCTTTCTTGGTTATCCTGTCTCTGACACATACTGGTTGTGTTACCCTGCCGGTCACTTACTATTTAGTGCTCTAGACAACTCTTCTAAGACTATGAATTGCATAGAAAGAAGGACCATCCTGCTTTGGGAGAGGGAGTTTTGTCAGCTAGAGTTCCCTTATAATTTATCTGTCCAGTAAGGAAACACCTAGCACATCTAGTGATAGGTGATAGGAGAAGAAAATAAGTGAGACTCTGTCTCTTCTTCTAAGATGGTTGTTGTTGTTGCTGCTGCTATTGTTTGTTCTTTGTTCTAGAAGAGGACCATGACATTAGGGAGGCGATGACATGACATGCAAGAGAATTAAATTTAAGTGAGGGAGAGATGGGCAAGGTCACCTGTCCACTTTCTCCTCCAGAGCCA
>JAJPUD010006084.1:14333-28282 GCA_023553655.1 Myrmecobius fasciatus | reverse complement strand
AGGGAGAGATGGGCAAGGTCACCTGTCCACTTTCTCCTCCAGAGCCATCTAGGTCCAGTGGCCAGAAATAAATCAGAAAGACTGGAAATGGCCCTGGATGCAGTGGGAGAACTTGGCCTTTTTAAGCTAAGGTCTTCAACAGGTCTCAATTTGACTCATTAAGGCTAGGGAAGAAATGAGGCCGGGAATGGCTTCTTACCACCTAGTTTCAACAATCAAATAAATGAGGCCCTGTCCCTTCTTCCAAGGAAAGCTCTTATAGAAGTGCACACAAATCAGTTCAAGGCAGTGCTGTCATGCAATTTAGCTCAACACATATTACTAAGCACTTGGTAAGTATGAGACACTCTGTGAGGAGCTGGGCACAAATCCTGCTCATAAAGAGCCTGCAGTCTAACTGAGAGGAGAAGGAAATAACTGATACAAGGGAGAGTTTGGTAAAGTCAAAGGGGAACTGCTATGAAAAAATGTCAGAAAAGATAATTCATTTTTATCCAGCATGGCTCCATAGAGGAGGCAGCAGCAGAAATGGATATGTGAGAATGAAAGGACTTTAACAGATGGGTTTGAAAATAGAGGAAGAGAAATTATTGCTGGCAATGTAGAGATGGGAGGTCAAAATGAAAAATGAATAAAGGATAGTTTAGTTAGACTAGATTGTGAGCTCCTGAGGGCATGGACTACAAATGCTTGATAAATGCTTGTTAAGTGATTGATTGATTTGACTTGGCAATAAAATACATAAATGAAAGCAGCATGAAATAAGGTTTAAGAAGTAGGTTGGAAACAACGTGTAGAAAACTTTGAATGTCAGAAATTAAGAAACTTAAAAGTTTATTTAATTCAAGGCACAGAAAGTGTTTAAGAGACTGATCAAACATAAATGTGAGGGGAGAAAAGGAATGGATAGTGAGGAGAGACAAAGTGAAAATACTCAGATGACTGACAATAAGCTTAGGAGAGAAGAGATGAGGGCTTGAAGAGAGAGCAGCAAGGGTGAAAAGATTTGAGAGATTTTTTTTGGGGGGGTGAGATATAGCTAGAAGGGATTTCTGGTAGTTCTTACTTTTTTTTTTCCCCTTGGAAGGGAAAGGAAAACTTATTTCATTTCCTTAAATGGGTCTTTGTTGTCTTTAGAAGAGCTACAAAACCAGTTTAGAAATGGAGAAACCTGCTGAGTTTCATCAGCTTCTGTTTCTCTGAAAAGCTGATCATTATCTACTGCAGAGAGGAAGAAAACTTCTGGGCTGGGTCACAGTATTAATGGAATGTGATGAGCCCACCTCTACCCGAGGCTATACTCCCATCAGATTTTTCATCAGATAAGCAGTTGGACCTGAGCATCCACCTGCATGGGTGTTCTCCAGGAAATAAGAGCAGCCTGGGCAAGGAGCATCCCTGGTCAGAATAGTAATGAGAGAATTGGAAGTTTAAAGATTAAACATTGATGAATACCTTGTATTCCAGGGTCAGCACTACATATTTCATCAAGGAAGCGGACAAAGTCTCTCCTCACTAAACCTGGCTGGTCCTCAGTTTCACTATCTGCTTGAACCAGGTAGTCAAGTCCTTCCCATCTCTCAAGCTCACAATCCAAAGTAGGATCCCAGAATCCTGGGCTGGAGCTGGGAGACACAACAAAGCCTTTCATGCTATAGATGAGGAAACTTCGACCTAATAAGATTAAATGACTGGACTAAGGTCATTTAGGTAATAATAGTAAAGCCAGCAAATGAGCACAAGGTTCTCACTTCTGAGCCAGGCTCTCTCCGTGTCTCATGACGCTTCTTCTGTGAAAGCAAGGGAGGAAACTTCTTCAAAATCCCCTTCAAAAACAAATATAATGATACTGAAGAGAAAAAAAGCTATCAGAAATGCTTAGGTCTCTCCTACAAATAAGCAGTAACCACAACAAACATTTCTAGCCTCCTTGAGCATTTATAAAGCATTTTTCTCTCTATGAAGTAGGTAGTAAAAGTATTATTATACTCATATTATAGACAGGGAAACTGATCCTATAATATCCTTGCAGGGATTTCCTTAAAGGTGGATTTGTAGCTAGTAAAAAAGCCTGAAGATCAGTGTCTAATGTACTAATATCAATCTGAAAAGAGGATTCTAGGGGCATGCTATGGAGCTATGTTTCTAGAAAAAAAATAGATAAAGACATAAAAGGCATGCTTGCTTTTCATAATAATCTAGACATAGTGTCTGACCAGAGTTCTGAACAATGGAGCTGAATTCCCCGGTACTTTCAACAGACCACATCAAGAGTATCACATCCATCTCTGGGTACCACATCTTAAGAGTCACAGAATCATAATGTCAGCATTGGAAGGAACTGCAGAGCCCACCTGTAACTGAGTAGAAATGTCATCTACATTTTTGAAAAGTGGTCATTCAATTTCCTTATGAATAATTTTAAAAATTCACATTCATATAGTGCTTTAAGGTTTGCAAAGTAGTTTCCTAACAAAGACTCTATGAAATAGATTGAAGCAGCCTGGTATATATAATGAATAAAGTGCTGAACTTGAAATTCTGCTTCTGATACTCACTAGTATCAGGTCACATATAGAGAACTCAGTTGTTTTTTTCCAACTTAAAAAAAAAGAGTGATAATCCCTATGATACTCATCTTACAGGGATCATTTTGAGGTGTAAGTGAAACCAATTAATCAACACACACATAAGTATATACTATGCATCAGACACTGCCAAGTCCTGGAGATACAAAATCAAAAAGGAAATACTTCCTTCCTTCAAGGAACTTAGGCTCTATCAGGAAAGAAAGCATATATGTCTAACTACAGAAGGTAATTACTGTTGGAAGAGAAGAAAGATGTGTAAGAGGAACAAATAACAAATGAATAAGGAAGAATCTCAAGAAGATGGACTTCAAAGATTGAGAAAGGTTTTCAAAAGAGCAAACTTAAAAAAAAAATTGTATTGGATCCTAGAAGCAACAAGAAGTCCTGGAGTTTCTTAAGCTGAGGGAATGTCACTGAAGGTCAGATCTGTGCATTAGGAACATCATTTTGGTAGGTGTGAGGAAGATGGGTTAAAAAGGGAAGACATTTGAGGTAGGGAAACCAACTTAGGAGACTAATACAATAGGCCAGATGAGAGACTGGTGGTGTATTAGTAGAAAGAAGAGAACAGATACAATGGCTGAGGAGGTAGAATCAACAAGACTTTGACACATGGAGACTAAAAGAGGGATAAGCCAGGAATTACTTCAAGGTGTTAAATGAGGATGGCTAAAAATAGGGAAGTTTGGAAAAAGGTAGGGTGAGAGAGGATGATGAGTTTTATTTGGTTGATGTTGAGTTTGAGATGCCTCTAGGATATCTAATTTAAAACGTCAAATAGATAGTTGTTGATACAGGACTGAAACTGAGAAAACATAGATGTGGCAATCTTCTGCACAAAGATGATAAATGGAAGACAAAGAAGTCACCAAATGAGTTAAAAAAAGAGAAGAAAGAATACCTAGGATAGAACCCTAGAGTAAACACAGAATAACACACCAATGGCTAGAGCACTAAGTCTGGAGTCAAGAAGTTGTTATTGTTGTTGTTAAGTCATTTTCAGTCATATCTGATTCTTTGGGGTTTTCTTGGCAAAGATAATGGAGTAGTTTTCTATTTCCTTCTCCAGTTCATTTTATAGAAGAGGAAACTGTACTAGTTGCCCTAAAGTCAGGAGGACTTGAGTTCAAATCTTGCTTTAGATATTGCATGACCTGATACAAGTCATTTACCCCTGCTTGCCTCAGTTTCCTCACCTGAAAAATGGAGACAATGATATTACCTACCCTTAAGTTGTTATGAGGGTTAAATGAGATAATATTTGTAAAGCACTTAGCACAGTGTCTGGCACATAGCAGGTGCTATATAAATACTTACTCTCGTCATTCCATATAATCCAGGAAAAGAGACTGAAAAGAATCACTCAAACAAGTAGAAGGAGAACCAAGAGAGAACAGCTTCATGAAGCCTTGGTGATATTATCTGGAAAAGGAGAGTGAAAAACTGTAAAAAGTTGCAGAGAGGTCAAACAGAAGGAAGGTTCAGAAAAGGCCTTCAGATTTGGCAATTTATATATCATTAGTATCTTTGAGGAGAACAGTTTCAGTTGAGTGAGGAAATAGGAAGCCAGGTTTCAAAGGATTGAAAAGTGATGAGATGACAAGTGTAGACAGGTTTGTGTTTTTTTTTCCCTATATGAAGCACTTTATAAACTTTTATGCTTTAAAAATGATTAGTAGTAGTACAAGTATCATCTCTATTGTACAGGTAAAAAAAAAACTGAGACTTTGGGAATCTAAGTGATTTGTAGAGGATTTCATAACTAGTAAGGGTCTAAGAAGTGATTCCACTCCAAATCTCCTGACTCCAAAAATTCATTACATCATTCTAACTTTATGTAAAGGCCACTAAAGACTCCAAATCTTAAAGAATTCATTGTCTCCCAAAGCTCCCATTCTTAGAAAATGTCTGTTTTCTTAAGTTAAATTTATTTAGTTTTCCTGTTTCTACCCCTGGAGGCCAAGCAATCCCTCTTCTTGAAGATATCCCTAACAACTCTTTCCAAAGCTCAGTATCTCCATTTCCTCCAACCAACCTTAGTGTGGAAAAGAGACATCAATAAACCAAAGAGTAGCCAAAAGAGGGAGATGAAACTATTCAAAGCACTATTTTTAGCCTGGGAAGGAGAAAATTTACAGAGGGACCTGATTACTGAAAGAGGGAGGAGAAAAAAATATCTACATTGGTTCAGAGGATGGGCCTAGGGGCAAGCATTAGAAATTCTAAGAAAGCAAATTTTAGTGTTATGGAATATTATTGTTCTGTAAGAAACGACCAGCAGGATGATTTCAGAGAGGCCTGGAGAGACTTGCATGAACTGATGCTGAGTGAAATCAGCAGAACCAGGAGAACATTATACACAGCAACAACAATACTATATGATGATCAATTCTGATGGACAAGGTTCTCTTCAGCAATGATGTGATTCAAACCAGTTCCTATTGTTCAGCAATGAAGAAAGTCATATACATCCAGAGAGAGGCCTGTGGGAACTGAGTGTGGACCACAACACAACATTTTAATGCTTTCTGTGAATATTTGCCTGCATTGTGTTTTCCTTCTTATGTTGTTTTTTTTTCCTCTTTCTATATCTGATTTTTCTTGTGCAGTAACTGTATAGATATGTATGCATATATTGCATTTATCATATAATTTAACATATTTAATATGCATTAGACTACCTGTCATCTAGGGGTGGGGTGGGGGGAAGGAGGGGAAAAATTTGGAACAAAAAAAATTTTTTTTTGCAAAGGTCAATGTAGAGGGCAGCTAGGTGGCACAGTGGTTAGAGCACCAGCCCTGAAGTCAGGAGGACCTGAGTTCAAATCTGGTCTCAGACACTTCCTAGCTGTGTGACCCTGGGCAAGTCACTTAACCCCAATTGCCTCAGCAAAAAGCAAAAAAAAAAAAAAAAAAAAAAGGTCAATGTAGAAAAATCACTCATATGTTCTGTAAATTAAAAGCTTTAATAAAAAAAAAAGAAAAAAAAGAAAGCAAATTTCAGATTTAGAGATGAATGGGATTTTAGGGCTCATGTAATCATAGAATGTCAAAACTGGAAGAGACTTTAAAGATCTTCCTGTCCAGAACCCTTCATCTTTTTTTAGTGTCATAGATTTCCCAGGCTGCATGGTGAAGCCCATGAATCCCTTCTGAAAAGGAGATGCTATAGTTGTTGTGAGGTTTTTAATTCATAATTGAAGCAAATGCTGAATTTCAGTTAGAGGTTAATTAAAATAAAGATGCAATTCTTTTCCTATACAAATTCATAGACTCACTGAAATTCACAGACTTCTTAGGGATCCATGAACTATTCCCTCACTGCCATTAAGAATCTTGATTAAGAGGCTCAGAAGACTTTAAGTGACTTATTAAATGTCACATTAGTAATAAATAATGAAGTCAAGATTCAGACCCAGGTTTCTGACTCTAAATCTACTACTCTACTGACCACTATCTCCTTCAATCTTCCCCCCCTTTTTTTACATACCCCCTCTTTTATCTCTTTCCCCTTCTATTTCTGTCCTCCCTTTTATTAGCCTTTCCCTTTCCTTTCCCCTTTCCCCTCCTACTTCCCTATAGTGTGAGACAAATTTCTATACCAAAGTATGTACTTATCCCTCTTTGAGCCAAATCCAATGAGATTAAGGTTCAATTAATGGTCATCCCCCTCCATTCTTTCTCTCAATTGTAATAGGACTTTTGTCCCTCTTCATGTGTTGCAATTCTATTTTATTTCCCCTTTCCTCTTCTCCCAATACAATCCCTTTTCCACCCCAAATTTATTTTTGATATCATCACATCAAAGTTAACTTATCCTACACTTTCTAAGTATACCCCTTCTAACTGCCCTGACAAAGATATAGTTCTCAAGAGTTAATATTCTTTCTAGAATACTACGCCTCCCTCAATTATTTTGGTTCATATCCACTGAAAACCTTCCTAGACATAAAAGATATTAGCACTTGAAGTAGTTCTCTCCTGCCTCTGGAAGTGTCTCAGGCAGAGGTGAAGGGGCCATTTATCAGGACCATCATAGAAAAAACTCCTAGACCAATTTGGAACTATGCTCAAAAAGTATCAAACTGTGCATACCCTTTGACCCAGCAGTGTTTCTATTGGCCCTATATCCCAAAGAAATCATAAAGGAAGGAAAGGGACCCACATGTGCAAGAATGTTTGTGGCAGCCCTTTTTGTAGTGGCTAGAAACTGGAAACTGAAGGGATGCCCATCAATTGGAGAGTGGCTGAACAAATTATGGTATATGAATGTTATGGAATATTATTGCTCTGTAAGAAACGACCAGCAGGATGATTTCAGAGAGGCCTGGAGAGACTTGCATGAACTAATGCTGAGTGAAATGAGCAGAACCAGGAGATCATTATACATGGCAACAACAAGACTATATGATGATCAATCCTGATGGACATGGTTCTCTTCAACAATGAAATGTTTCAAACCAGTTCTAGTTGTTCAGTGATGAAGAAAGCCATATACACCCAGAGAGAGGCCTGTGGGATCTGAGTGTGGACCACAACACAGCATTTTCATGCTATTTATTGATGTTTGCTTGCATTGTTTTCTTTCTCAGCTTTTTTTCTTCCTTCTTAATCTGATTTTTCTTGTGCAGCAAGATAACTGTATAGATATGTATACATATATTGGATTTATCATATATTTTAATATATTTAACATGTATTAGACTACCTGCCATCTAGGGGAGGGGATAGGGGAAGGAGAGAAAAATTTGGAATAGAAAGTTTTGCTAGGGTCAATGTTGAAAAATTACCCATGCATTTGTTTTGCAAATAAAAAGCTTTAACTTAAAAAGAAAGAAAGAAAGAAAGAAAGAAAGAAAGAAAGAAAGAAAGAAAGAAAGAAAGAAAGAAAGAGAGAAAGAAAGAGAGAAAGGAAGGAAGAAAGAAAGAAAGAAAGAAAGAAAGAAAGAAAGAAAGAAAGAAAGAAAGAAAGAAAGAAAGAAAGAAAGAAAGAAAGAAAGAAAGAAAGAAAGAAACTCCTGCACTAGAATGTTGGTCTGATAAGAGTCTAAGCTCCTTGAAGGCAAGGACTACTTCACCTTTATCTTTTTATCTCCAGCACATAGTAAATGCATAATAAATTCTTGTTGATTAACTGGACCAACTGACCTCTAAAGTTTCTTCCAACTCTAAGATTCTCTGTTTCTAAATAATAGCTCCAACTCCCTCTGAAAAATCAACAATGGATATTGGTTAGACACTCCATGATAATAGAACCTTGCTTGCATAGAATGATGTCTTATCCAGATCTTTGTATCCCTAGCAATTCATATATTGTTATTATTCATTTGTTTCCAACTCTTCATGACTCCATTTAGGGTTTTCTTAGCAAAGAATAGTTTTCCATTTCTTTCTATCAGATCATTTTATGAGAAGAAAATTGAGGCAGTTAAGTGATTTGCACAGAGTCATACAAAGATAGTAAGTGTCTGAGGCCAGATTTGAACTCAGGAAGAAGAGTTTTCCTGACTTTGGGCCTGTTGCTTTTATTAGCTGTACTACCTGATACACTGCCTGGCAATAGCGGGTGCTTCTTGGTGTAAGATATGGGTGAAAATCAAATGATAGATTTAGAACTGAAAAGGCTCTTAAAAGTTATCCACTTCAGGGGCAGCTAGGTGGCACAGTAGTTAGAGCATCAGCCCTGAAGTCAGGAAGACCTGAGTTCAAATCTGGTCTCAGACACTTAACATTCCCTAGCTGGGTGACCCTGGGCAAGTCACTTAACCTCAATTGCCTCAGCAAAAAAAAAAAAAAAAAAAAGTTATTCACTTCAGCCCCCTCATTTTATAAATGAGGGCCCCATGTGACATGTAAGACCCTAGGGCTCATATGTAGTAGCAGAACCAAGATTTAGGTCTAGGGGTTCTGATTTCAAATACCTTTTCATTGCACCATGATGTCTCTAGAAATACTGTGTTCCAAATGTAAAGTCAGAGCAACTAAAATCCCAGAATGTTTTGGGGGAAAGGTATATAAAGGTATATACCCCAAATGCCAGGCCAAATTCCAGCTCAGGCAGTTTGCTTCTTTCTGCCTTCCTAAATTCTCTCCTTAGTTGTACTTGAATAAGAAAATGTTTGATTCTGTTTCTTTTTGTTTTACACTTCTATGTTTAGCTTAAAAAACCTATGAGCTTGACTCCTTAGGTGGTAGTGTTCCAGGAAGAGATGAAATTTCTTTAATAGAAAATTTCAATTCTAGGCCTCCAAGAAAAAATTCTGAAAGCCGTTCCCACCTGTTTCAGTAGCTCTCATCATATACATTATGAAAGGGAAGCTTCCAGTGAGGCGTTAGGGATCTAGAATTATAGACTCTTAGAACAAGATGAGACCTCAGTGATGTCTAGTCCTGCCACCCACCTAATCAGCTAATTCCAGAATGTCAGGTACATTATCCCAATGGATTATCTCATCGATGTTCTGCATAAATAAACCTGGGAATGGGGACCACAGGCTAGCAAGTATTAGTTTATGACTCTTGCCAAAGTCCTCAGGCTCTCGGTCTCAGTTTCCTTATCTAAAAAACAGAGGTAACATTTGTGCTAGCTACCTCATAGGCTTACTGAAAGGAGAAGTGATTTGCAAAAGTATAAAACATTAGAAAAGATTATATTTTACATTTATATTTATTTTATATTTCACATTTATATTTTAAAAATCCTTTCTTCAATGCTATACAATATTTTGAATCTTAATAAATAGCATTCCATAATCATGACAGAAAAAATAGAAATGATACTTCTTTATATATATATATATATATATATATATATATATATATATATTCCTCTCATTTCTCATATAAATTCTCTCTATTATCTAGAGGTTTAAATTGATTGCTAGAATGGACTGATTTTCCAAATTCTCAGAAGTGAATTCAGGATTTGGGAGTTATTTGGTTGTCGTTATTTTTGCTATTTTAAGCATTATTTGCAATGGGGCAGATAATTCATAGATTCATAGAATATAAAGCTGAAAGGGACTTGAAAAATTATTTAGTACAATACCCTTATTAAAGAGATAGGAAAACTGAAGACCTGAGAAAGAAGCTGACTTGCTCAGGGTCACAAATATAGTAACAGAGAGATTCGAATCCAGGTCCCCTGACCCCAAATACATTGTTCTTATCCATCATACCACATATTTTTCTCTTTAAAAAAAAAAAACTTTGAAGGGAGTAATAAACACTCTTTGAAGAAATTAAAAAAAAAAATTAGCTGTCCTGGACTTTTTCAAACATGCCTAAAGCATGGTGTATTAGTTTCCTTGCAGACGGAACAATCAACCCTACCTCCAATCTCATCCCTACCCGTTGTTTTGCAAGGGTTCACAGCTGTGGCTATTTATGGGATCATATTCACCAGCTACTCTCTTCACTTTATTGCTGTGAGAAAAGAGAAGAAAAGGAAGAAAAGCCATTGAAGTTGGAAGTCATTCAGGTCTCCATCTCAAACAAAAAAGTCAACCCTTCAGGTCTGGAGCTGGAAACTTTTCTTCCAGTTGAATACTATTTACCACCATTTTCCTCTGGCAACAATCTATTACCTAAAGAACTGGCCAAATTTACATGCCAATGGCTTCAAAGTCCAATAGTGAAGTAGAGGATGTGTGTGCATCCTGCAGGAAGTTGCAATTGAGAGCAGGAAGTTGCAATTGTGAAGAGGCTTGGACTTCAAAAGAAATTGACTCTTCTGGCTTGAAAAATCCTATGCTTAGAAAAAGTACATAGGGATCTAGTAATTAACTGGACACAAGTCTCTAAAGAGATAAGGAGGAAACACATGTAATTGTTTATGCTTCCAGACTTTCCTTAAAGAAGACTGATAAAAATACCACGACCAATTAATGGCCAGGTCAACCATATTAGTTGCAACTTTTGGGAACTCACATAAGAGTTTCTCTTTTTTTCCCTGAAATGGGATCGTTTCCAATCATCTTTCATTACTGGCTTACCCATCCTGTGCACTTTCCCCTTTTAAAACTTTCCAACATTTACTCAGTAGTTGATTATGGTTGAGACAGCTTCTTTTCCATCATCACTGACTCTTTCCTAACTTTTCAAGATAATTATCTTTTCAGCTGAAGTTTCCTACTCTTGGTTGTTTGCCAAAAATGAACTAATTTTCATAGTTTAGAGAAGAGTAGTTTAAATCTCTTTGTGAATTCAAATTTCAGCTTATCCTAAGTATTTCAATAAAGAGAAAATTGTAAGTCTTGAAACTTGATTTTTTGACACACAGAGAGGAGGCTAGGTTTGAATAAACCCAAAGAGGGATGCCCTTAGAAGGGTTATAATCAGGGATGGGGCAGATAATGCCTATTGGCTATGAAGCCATCACCTCTCCACACATACCATAGATTTTCAAAACACCAGCCATAGCTGGGCACTTCACTCTCTGACCCAACAGAAAGCTATTTAGATTGGATATGAAAAAAAGCATTTTCTCCTTTCCATCCCTTTGAAAGATGTGTGGGTATTCATTACTGATCTGGATAGTTGGGGTAATATGGTGATGATAATACATGGAGTAACAGAATTATAAAGACTTGGGTTAAAAATTTCACCTCTGACATTTATTATCTCTGTGACAATGGGCAAATCATTCCATTTCTTATCTAAGGTGTGCAAAGAAAATTTTTATTATATGAGATTTATATAATGCTTTAATGTTTCAAAAACCTTTAATGCACCTTTTCTGGATTTTATCTTTACAATAACCTTGTTGAGGTAGGTAATTCAGGTATTATTTTTTTGTTTTTTGGTCATTTTTAATTGTGTCTGACTTTTCATGACATTATATAAATTATTATGATGAGAGTTGGTAAGTATTATAGGTTGGGATAGAAAGGAGTAATGAAAGACCCTAAGATTTTCTATAAGCAAGGCTGTATTGCCAACTAGAACAAATAACAGCCTAACCTATAGTAAAAAATGTGATGAGTATAAGATTGATACTTGGAAGGGGCATTGAATACAAGCTTCCTACTTGATGAATACCCAGAAGGATGAACTTGTCCAAAGTAACATGGGCAACAAATAGGAAAGTCACAATCCAAACCTGGATCCTCTGACTACAAAGCCAATGCTCTTTCCACTCCAAGAAAATTTTTCACAGTGAACTGCTTTCAAATATTTAATAACTCCTAGTCGTGAGAAGTTATTATTAGTATTTCCTTTGTATCATGTACACAAAACTTTAAATTCAGCCCATCTTTTTCTATCTAAAGTGGAGATAGAAAACAGCTGGTAACCATCCTTCATTTAACAGCAATTCATGAGCTATAAGAATTTCATTCTTTGTACTTGCAACCTGTGGCCCAGAGCCCTAAATGAATCCTCATTCCTGGGGACCTGACCAAAAGAAGGTCATTTGCTCTTTTTGGCTCATTAATTTTACTTAGAATGACTCCAAAAAAAAATTCCTACATGCAGCTTGTCTGACTCATGTATACATTTCCACAAATGTATGTTTAGGGTCCCAGTTCCCATTCAGGCACTCAAGATAATAATACTTAGGGTAGGATAGCCTTTAAACTTTCACTGCAGAAAAAAAAATTGCTAAAGATTCACAAGAGCCCATAAATAGATAGACTCATAAAACATTCAAATAGCTTATTAGTTCCCCCTTGGAAGAGAACTGAACATTTGGGCAAACCTCTGACATTCTAGTAGATCTCTAGTCCTCCTACAGGGCCCTCCTTACACAGTCCCTCACAACCTCATAGTTTCACAGTGTGGTTTGGCTTTCTCCCAGAAGGCAAGCACACTTTGAAGTTGCTGAATAAGCAACCCCCTTCCTATCAAACCTATACTGTCCAAATAATTCACAAGCTCTTTTCTTTTAGTAAGATGCTATTCAGGAACCATATGGATGATCTTCTTTCTCCAAGGGACATATTCTATTAAATCAGGAAATCCTCTTCTTTATTCAAGAGGTTCAATCAAAACAATTACAGTTGTCTAAGAGTGAAATGGGCTGCTCTAAGAAGTAACAAGTTCTCTATTATTAGAGGTCTTCACCCAAGTGAAGGTCAGATGGCCACTAGTAGGGATGTTGTTGAGAGAAAAACAGAGAGAGAGAGATTATTCTTGGACCACCACTTGGAATCAATGGGGTCCCACCCAGAGATCTATAACAGAATCTAAATTGAATAGGCTGTGGTGAGAATGCTTTCCTGAAGAGAAAAAAGGCACTTTCCATAGGGTGGACCCCAGTCTAATTATGTATTATTCACCAAGGCTATTTTGTCCTCAACCTATTATTCATTTTTCTGATAGTCTTTTTCCCTGGAGTCTGAAAAGGGTTTTAAAGAAAATTTCTTAAAATTTCTAGAGAAATTAAAAAGAAAAGTTGTTTATTAATGGGTTTCCACAATTATTTGCTACCCTTAAATTCCTTGCTCCTTGTTCTACCACCAGTCATTAGCCAAACACCAGTCCTTGGTTATATTAACCATTCACACTCAACTTTCCTACTCACATACTTCTAAAGCTCTCTGTAAAACATTATGAAACCAATTCAACAGGTTCATTTTAAATTTGTTAAATAATCTCAAGTGGTTGATGCTTGTCAATCCTTTTATTCTTCCCTGGTTGATTCTCTTTTACATTCTCCACAGTTACTACTCTAAAACCTCTACTCTCCTAATAGTTCCTCCGATATTACTTTTTACCCTTCCCTTACAGTAGAGAACATAACTTCCTACTTAACTAAGAAAACAGACATTCTATTTAAATCTCATTCTCCCCAACTCCATAACTCAAAATAACTCTTTATATCCCCTGTTCTCTCTTCCATTGTTCCAGTCTCAGAAGAAGAGGTGGTCCTTCTTACCAACATTAACCTTTTTACCTATTTTATTGATCTCATCCAAACCCATCTCTTCAAGGAATTTACTCTTTCACTCATTTCCTGTTTTTTTCTCATCTTCATTTTCTCCTTATCCATTGGTTTCTTTTTTCATGTTTTTACAAACATGATTAAGTCTCCCTATTCCTTTAAAATAGCAACAACAACTCCATCTGAGAATAATATCTGTAATGTCCTTAAACTATTATATACATACATACATGCATATATATATATATACATAAATATAAAGATACACATGTATGTATTCTCCTTTTCTTAGCCAAATTCCAGAAAAAGTCATCTACATTTTCTGGCTCAATTTCATCATCTCTCTGTTCTTAATCCCTGGCAATTCAATTTTCAAATCTACCATTTGACTGAACTTGCCCCTCTAAAGGTTACCAACAATCTCTTAAATGGTAAAAAAAAAAAAAAAAAAAAAAAAAAAAAAAAAAAAAAAAAAA
>JAJPUD010006083.1:90171-139277 GCA_023553655.1 Myrmecobius fasciatus | reverse complement strand
ACTCCTAGTCACCTCACTCCAGACATGACATTCACACAGCTAGTGTGGCTATTCAGTCATGTCTAACTCTTCTTGACCCTATGTGGGGTTTTCTTGGCAATGACACTAAAATGGTTTGCCATTTCCTTTTCCAGCTGATTTTACAAATGAGGAAACTGAGGCAAACAGGGTTAAGTGACTTGTTCAGGGTCACACAGCTATTAAGTTTCTGAGCACAGATTTGAACTCAGATTCTTCCTGACTTCAGGCCCAGTCCTTTTAACAACTGTACTACCTTGCTGCTCCATACAGCAGGTAAGTAGAGACAGAGTTAAGACAAGTGCACAGACCTCCTGACTCCTACGCATTCCAGCAGGTTATTACATTGCTTATTTCCACCTCTCACTGGATAATCAGAATATGTGGTTAGAAAAATAATAATGCTTTATATTTATAGGGCTCTTTTCAACTTTTTAAGAACTTACACACAGGCTGACCTATGATTTTTATAACAGGCATATGTCATAATAGGGTAGGCTTTAGTTCCTCCATTTTACAAACAGAAGCTGAAACTTGTGTGGAGTTCTTCTAATGAGTTAGTCACAGTAGTGTGATTAGAAATCGAGAGATCTGATTTTCAAAGCTGTATTCTTCCCACTATTCTCACTCCAAATTGCTCATTATAGTTTTTAGTCTATGGCAGAAAAGATGGGGAACACTATTAATTGGAATTTTATAACTAAGATCAAAGAATAGTTCTAAAAGTCAACTAGTCTATTCTCCTGCATTCAGGCAGAAATGTAAGCAAACGTGATTTCTTTTGCTGTTGATGATCTCCAGGGAGAGGGGTTTCAGGCCTCCTAAGTTAGCACTGTCTTTTTCCTCTGGTCCTCAGAGCCAACAGTGGTCCTGGTCCTCTCTTCTCCACATTCCCCCCTCATCCATGAAAAACAATAAGCACTCTAAAAAACTGTAACAAATTCAAGTTTTAGTGGCTGGATTTAATTTAATTGATGTATTCTTTATGCACTCCCAGAGGCCGTAGAGGAATAAGCCCATTTTAAATAAATGCCATAAATAAGGCAATACCTTACTAAAGATTTATAAACATGGTCTGCCACAAAGATGTCTGAGTTATGATCAATCTTCACCTCCTCCTCGTCCTTTCTCTAGTGCACAAAGCTTCTGGGTCTTAATAGTGATATTTCCCCAACCCTTCCTTCCCATCCTCCTACCTCCACCCCTGGGAGCTGTCCAGTTAACCAAGCTTTGGGCTTCTTGCCATTTGTGACCAAGATCTCTTCCCACACCCAGTGGCTTCCTGGCTCAATCTCTCCTTCCAGAGTCCTTCTCCAGCAACTCCCTCAAGCTCCTTTAAAAGGAGATTTTAATCCTTCAAGATATTCTCCACCAGCCGGACCATTTCCTGTGGCAGGAAATTAGGTTTCCTCCCATTGGCTCCAACTGGGACCTGTAAAGTGTCCCAAAATGGTGGTAAGACCAGCAGCCAAGGATGTGGAAACACCACACAGTCCAAAGCAGATGGTGAAGGTGGAGGCTACTGGGCCCCTCTCCAAGGGGTTGGGGGGGGAGAGAAAAAGAAAAGGAATAAATAATTGTCCTGTTTGGCTTCACCCTAAATAGAGCTGACCTATGCTATCAGTGATGAAATGAGGATTACTAAGTTACCCATGGTCATTTGAAATGTGACTCGAGACATTTCATATGTTTAATATTACAGAAAGAAAAATTAAGTTGGAAACAGAATCCAGATACATATCCTACTTGTGGGACTCTGGGTAAGCTTTCTCATATCTTTAGGTCTCAGTTTCTCTTAAAGAAGTGGACTAGATAAATTCTAAGATCCCTTTCAGCTCTGAATCTTTAATCCTAAAATTCTTTAATAGTGGAGCCAAGGGAAAGCCTTGGAAGCAGCTTCAGGGCAGACCTATCATCCAAGAAAATCAGTGATAACTAAATAAATTACTACAAGGTATGACCAAATCTTACTAAAAAAATACTAGAATATTTTAATGAGCTTTGTTCCCTTCAAAGAAGCTACTTTGGGAGCAGGAGAGAAGGGACTATGGACTTACTGCCCTTAGCTACTGCTCCAAAACATATGAGGAATGCTTCCTTTTTGAAAAGTAGAACACTAAGCTTGAAGGGGAAACTGTTGTTGCTTCTTGTTCCGTCATTTTCAATCAGATTCCATTCTTCATGGCTCCATTTGGGGTTTTCTTGGCAGAGATATTGGAATGATTTGCTATATGCTTCTTTGGTTTATTTTACAGATGAGGAAACTGAGGCAAGCAGAGCTGCATGACTTGCCCAAGATCATACAGCTAAGAAGTGTCAGAGGCCAGATTTGAACTCAGTCTTCCTGACTCTAGACCTACCACTGTGCCACTTAAGGTCTTACTATGTCATGCTTACTTTTTTGGATTCATTTTTTCCTTCTTTGAAGATCAATGAATTAGCAGGCAGCTAGGTGGTGCAGTAAATAAAGTGCAGAATCTGAAGCTAGGAAAACCTAGTTTCAAATATGAGCTCATATATTTATTAGCTCTGTGACCTAGCAAGTCACCTAAAGACTGACTCAGTTTCCTCAAATGTAAAATGGGTTAATGGTAGCACCCTCATCCCAAGAATAGAAAGATAAAATGAGATGACTATTAAAAAGTATTTCCTAAATCATAACATGTTATAAAAGCTAGTTATTTTTATTGGACAGCACAGCAGATAGGGAGAAGAATAAAGAAATAATTTCTACTTTTGTAGTATTGGTGAAAACCCTTGGCCATTAAGGTTTTCAGTATTCTAGTTCATACTGCCTTCATAGCATGTACATCTTTCATTTGTGCATTCTTATCATTGAGTCTTCATCTTTTCTGGTAGATAATGATGTTTGGCAAGAGTTAAAAGTTATTCAGACAGAGCCAGTCTGGTGGTGGGACTATAGAATTCTGCTTCTAGTCCAAAAACATAAAGGACAAGAAGACTATAATTCTTATGCGATTTATAAACTCACGCCAACAAATAAATATGAAGCACCTGCTCTATACAAGGCACTGTTTTAAGTGATGGGGGAAAACCAAAAGTCACTCCTTTCAGGGAAATTATATCATCCAATACCATACCAAGCTAAGTTTAATACAAGGTAGAATGTGATGGTGGCAAAGAAGGGCTCCAGACAGAGTTTTGGAAATATTTAAAGAGGGAGTAAACATTTTGAGAGAAAAGGAGATCTTTGAGATCATCTAATCTTGTTAGTTTCCTCATTTGTAAAATGGAAGAGAAGGTAAATTGCTAACGAGACCCATGACTCCTATCCTAGGGCTCTCATGATTAGGAACAGCTTTTTTCATTTACATGGACTACACGCTCTCCATAATTTCACAGAATAGTTTTCAGAAAAATTCTTCACCAGGAATAAGTGAGGAATCTCATTAATGAGGTACCCAACTGTCTGGGTTGGGTACTATACTTAGTTGGCAAACAACAGATCACTTTAAGGTTCATGATACTTGAGCTTTTAAACTTTGGCATAGCCTGCTAAAATATACAATGAGACATCAAAAGGAGATTTTAGTGCAAGGGTTCTTAATCTGTTTACTTCTAATATTTTTTTAATGTACTAGTAACTGTATCTTACACAGTTGGTTTCCTTGTAATTCTATGAATTTTATTTTATTTTATGCATGGAAAAACATCATTCTAAAGAGGGATGCATAGACTTCACCAGACTGTCCAAGGCTATCATAAAATAAAGCTTAAGAAACTCTGGTGTAAATTCTACAAACAAACTTCATTTTAAAAGGGGGAAAAGGATTTGAAATACTTTTAGGAGATGACTTCTTTCAAAGAGCAAAAATACTGTCTGTGGCTTTCAGAAATTCAAATCAATACTTCTGTGTTCTTCCATACAGAAGTTGTACAAATTCACAGGGCACAAAGAAAGCCATCTGTTCCAAAGGCAGGTGTGTCATGATAGGCCCTCCTATTCCCTCTTCTTTTCATGTTTTGCTTCTGGCATCTTAACAAGGTTAGCTTCTTTCTATAAAAGGTGAGATTCTGGAGTTTGTAAAAGCCCTTTCACAATTTGCTGATAATCACTCATGTAAGATTATTCCTGATTTTTTTCTATTCTTCTGTAAATCAGGTCTCAATTATTATGTTTAAAAGAAATATTCCCCACCCACTTCACCCCCTGCAGAAAAGATATTTACATAATGGCAGTCTTTTGAAAACTGGAATAAAAATCCTAGAGTTCATGGCCTCTGAATCCCTCCTGTTACAGACAAGGAAAGAAAAGCCTTGGGAGGCAGAAGGATTTGTCCAAAGACAGAAAAACTCGGATTCCCTCCCTCTGAGAGCCCAGAGCTTTCTATCATGCTTTGCTCACGGATCTTTTACCCAAGTGAAATAAACTAGCCACTCATCCATCATGAGTAATGCTAAGTTATGCAGCCCATATGCCCCTCTGGCAACCAAAGCTCAATTCTCCCTGGGAGAACACACGTCTGTCTTTGTGACTCAGGCCTTCAAGGAGGCTCTTAACTTTTTCAGTCTAGTAGGAGACTGTTCAATGAACAAATATTATCATAGGGGCATAAGATCATAGGCTTAGACCTAAATGGAACCTCAGAGGCCATCTCTGTCACAAGATCTCTCTTAAGAGATAAGAAAACTGGGTCCAAGTGAGAGGAGATCAGTTAGTAAACATTTATGAAGCATCTACTAAGATAATTCCAAAGGCTTATGATGAAAAATGCTCTCCACCTCCAGAAAGAGAACTGATGAACTCAGAATACATAATTAAGCATATTTTTTCACTTATTTTTTTTCCTTTTTTTGCAATATGGCTAATAAGGAAATATGTTTTGCATGATTTCACATATATAATAGTAAGTTGCTAGCCTTCTCAATGGGCATGGGAAGAAGGGGAGGGAAAGAACTTGGAATTCAAATTCTTATATATGCATGGATATACATACACACAAACACCTACCATGTGCTAGACACTGGGCTAGGCACTTTACAAATATTATCTTTGGAATAACCCTGGGAAGTAGGTGCCATAGATAAGGAAACTGAGCTAGGCAACAGTTAAATGGCTTACTTACGATCATAGAGTTTATAAGTGTCAAAGACTGAATTTAAACTCAATTATCCTGACTTTAGGCCTAGAGCCCTATAAATTATACCACCTCGCTGCCTCTGGGCTAGATGCCCTGTGAAATTCCTTTTAGCTCCAAATATTGCTTCTGATTCTGTGTCTGGGTGGCTTTGATTATGAGCTCCCTCTCCATCATGAGCAAGGTTCAGTGTACACTGTGACCAGGGTCCTGTAGCATAATATACTCTCTTATATACAGAATGCTTCTCTAAATGCCTAATTTACTACTGGTAAGAACTAAAGCTATGGAAATGAAGTCAATTTCTATCCAGCACAAATTTTAGTAAAAGAACCTATAGAAAATGTTCAACAACTAACTCACAAGGGGGATGAAGTTGGGGTTTGGCCATGTACTCCAACATATATTTGTGACACATTTTAAATTTAATCTATACTATTATTATCATGCTCTCTATCACTTTCTTGAGTCTAGATAATCAACAAAACAATAGATCAAACCATGATTTACAGCATTTGCCTACTTATGAGCTGCTCATGCTGGAAATTTAACAACTGGATCACAAAAGTTAGGTTCTAGCACATCCCTGAAAATGTACATGTGTATGTGTGTGTGTGTGTATGCACACATAGGTATGCACATATATTCTACTCAATGCAAGGCTCCTATTACCTTGAAAAGAGCTAATTTTTTTTTTGGCTGGGCCCTCCAAGTAGTTAATGAAACATAGAGTACTTAGTTGACCCTGAACCTGATAAAATCAAGAAAGTAACTACTGACCCCTTTTTGAACACCCTGGCTTCTGTTTTTAGTGAGCAAACATATGGACTCCAGGCTTTGGAAGACAATTTGGATAAAGCATCTACTATCCTGGAATCCATGCAAGAACTGGGTAAAAGATGACCCTCAAACAGCACAGACTCCAAGCTGAAAAGCTGAATGTTCTATTCTTCTCCCCTCTACAGCCCCAAGTGTTCAGCATCTTTATATGTCCCCTGGGGACATTTAAGTTCACTTACTCAAGGTGCAGAAATAAACCTCCAGTGAGTCCATGTACACACATAAACACATAAACATACACATATGAACTCCATGGAACATATCCTGCTAATGATTCCTCAGGCCACACCAGTTCCAACATTTTTGCCTTGCCCTCATTAATTATATACTCCTCAGTTTTTCTTCAGAGACAAAAATAAAAAATAGGTCCCCAATTTTCCCAGAACTCCCTCACTTGCAAGATACTTGTTTTACTCTGTAATTTGTTACTCCTGAACTTGGTGTTGGGCTCTTTGTTTTTCCTGGCCAAATCCAAAGCAATGCTTAAGTGATTTCAGTTTGGGTTTAGGGAATCATTACTCACTTAGCTTACTTCCAGGAGGGCCGAACCATCTTAAAGGTACTTAAGGGGTGCTCTCCTCCTTTCACATGTGGCCCCTATGCATAGCCAGTCTATTCTAGATTTCTCAACCACTATTTCTTTCATCAGTGCTATAGAGAGATGAGATAACCGAGGTACTGCCGCCACATCTTTCATAGAAATGTTCACTTGTTCACATTCATGCTTGGTCACAAATGATATAGGTATAATAATCCTTAATTAACCTAATATTCAGGAATAGTTCCCTGGTTAACTGATTAGTACATGAACTTAAAACTAGAAAATACTAGAGATAATTTTGCCCAACCTTATATTTTACTAACTAACTGATAAGCAACTAACTGAAAATTATTCACCCCCTTACACACACACACACACACACACACACACACACACACTCACTCTACCAATTCAAAGTTCTAAAATGTGATTTAATGCCTATTCCCCTCCCCCCACTTTAGTAACTGAAATCATTAGAACACCACTGATAAATCATTCTCAAGACTGACGGTCACCTGAGCACTGAACCAAGATTCTGAAGAACTGGATTCTAGTTCTACCAACACAAATTACTAACTGTGTGACTTTGGACAAATAACAATGTCTCTGAGCCTGAGGTTTTTTCCAATTTTTTTAAGCCCAGCTGATAAAGGTCAGTCACCCAGCATCGTTGGAACTCTGTTCTTGAGTACTCAAAGTACTATAAGACCTCAAACACTGCCAGTGACATTTGAAAGGTCACAGACAGAAGACAAGAGTCTGCATGGTTTCTGTAAAAGCAGGTCGTGCCAGATTAATTTTATTTGCTTTTGACAAGTTTATTAAATTGGTGGATCATGGGAAGGCTATGGATATCATTTCTGTAGATTTTTTAACAAAGTACTTTATACTGTGTCTCATACCATTCTTAAAAATACAAGATATATAAGCTAGACAATAAGGGGATGTAAAAGAGGTTGGATGCCTGGGACTAATCATTAATATCAACTGGAAGGAAGGGTCCAGTGCAGGACTTCAGGTACCTGCTGGTCAGGTATAATTTTAATATTTTTTTTGTCAGTGACTTAGATAAAAGTATAGATGACAAGGCCATTAAAATTGTGTAAGACACAAAACTAAGAGGCACAGTTAGTTCAATAAATCACAGACTCAAGATCCACAAAAGACCTTGACACTCTAGAACATAATAATATAATATTTAACAGAGATCAATGTAAGGTAATACCCTTGGACCAAAAAACTGACAAATGGGGAAGGCAGGATTAGAGGGAAGGATTTTAGTGGAATGCAAACTTATGGAGGATGTAGCTAGGTGGCACAATGGATAGAGCACTAGGCCTGAAGTCAGGATGTCAGGATGAGCTGAGTTCAAATGAGACCTCTGACACTTACTAGCTGTGTGACCCTGGCCAAGTCACTTAGCCACATTTACTTCAGTTTCTTCATCTGTAAGATAAGCTAAAGAAGGACATGGCAAAATCACTCCAGTATCTTTGCCAAAAAATCCCAAATGGGGTCAGAAAGAACTGGACACAACTGAACAGCAACCAATTCCATGAGTTATCAGTGTGATATACCTAATCAGCCAGTCAATCAACTAGTTAGTCAAAAAAATTAATATACTCTTAGGCTACAAAAAGAAAGGCATAGCTTTCAAAAATAAGATGATAATTATGCTGTAGAAAGATGAATGGATGAGTAGATCGATAGGTAGATGAATGGAAAGACAGATGACAAATGGATAATAGATATAAAGTGAGCAATGATTAAGTATCATATATATCAGGCACTGTGCTAAGCCCTGGAAATACAAAAATAAGAAAACACAGTGGTTCTTATTCTCAAGGAGCTTATGTTCTAATAGAAAAAGACAAAATATAAAGGGTATTTGGAATGGGAAAAGTAGGAAAGGGAAGAAGGATACATGAGCAGGGACAAGGCAAACGGGAGATGAAGCAGCCCAGGGTGGTGCTGGAACAGCACACCATGTCTGCCTTGTTGGACTATATCTGAGTGTTAACCAGTTTAGTAATTATATTGATAACGTGGAAGATGCTTAGAGTGGGGAAGCCCTTTACTTTTAATTCATTCATAAAAGGATCTGTTAAAGAAATTGGTCTGAAAAACAAAAGATTTGGGAGGGTAGGAAGATAGAGAAGAACTCAAGTATCTGCCTGAAAGGCAGAAGATGTACAAGAAAGATTAGTCTTGTTCTTTCTGGCCCCAGAAGGCCCAATGTGAAAGAGCAAGGGAAGTGACAAAGAAGAATGTTCAGCCTCTGTAGCAAGAAAAACATCCTAGTAATTAGAATTATGCAAAGGCAGAAAGAATAGAAGGCTTCCAGAGGTAATGGGCTTTTCCACACTAGGGGGCTCAATGACCACTCCTTTGTCTTGTAGTGATAATTTTGGAGAAGGGGGAAGTGGATTGCACTAGATGGCTACTGAGCTTCTTCCCATTGCTGAGATTCTGTGATATCCCTTGTGAAACATGAAAATAATCCCACCTCCCCCCTATTGATCAAGCAAGTTTGTTGGAAAGACCAAGTGACCTGTAACATCAAAATACTTTCAGAAACATAAGAGGCAAGGACTACATAACAGGATGGTCTAAGGTAGTCAATAGAAAGCAGAGAAGGTGCTAATGTAAGCAGGATCCACATCATCTGTGTAGGTCTAGAGGCTACTGCCATGAGGAAGTCTGAAAACAATTTTGGGAACTAGATGGCAGCAAATTGAGGTGAGTTGCCAATAATGCATCAAGAATCACCCTGATGACTGAGTCCAAACTTTGCTGTCTCAAAGGCTGCTTGTTTTACTAGATTTTCTGATTTTTGAAATTTTCTTTGACTAAAGTTCAAGCATGAGGCTCAAACACTAGTTAAATATATTTCAATTCACTGAGGTTTTATCATATATTTCACTGATCTAAAGAAGCAGCATGTGCAGGAATAAAATTTTCTTCAGAAATAATGGCCATACTATAGGTTGACATGATTTAAAGTCTAAAGGAAACTTAGAGATCATCTAGTCTTTTTTTTTCATTTTATTCATGAGACAACTGAAGCCTCAGAAGATGAATTTATATGCTCAAGGTCTTTCACAGAATCATCAGTATAGATCTCAAAGGGCTCCATGGAAAATATCTACTTCAGCTTCTTCGTCTTAAAAATAAGGAAATAAATACTTTTGTAGTCATTGAGTCTTTTCAGTTATGTCCAACTCTTCATGACCCCATTTGGGATCTTCTTGGCAAAGATACTGGAGTGGTGACCATGTGCTCATGGTCGCACAGCTAGGAAGTGTCTGAGGCTGGGTTTGACTAGAAGATCACACAGGCCCCTTCCAACACAAAATCTTAAGTCACAGATCCAGGACTTAAACCTAGGTCTATGAATACTAAAAGAACATTATTTTTGTTTAATTTGGCCCTTGAGAATTGTGTCCTAAGCAAGCCTGTAAGTATTTTAAGCAAATTCTATGATGCTATAGTTTGGCTCAGTTCATGAAGAGCTGAAAATGGGATTTTGTAGAAGTTTAATACTGGTACTTTAATTGCTTCTACTGGAAACAGCTCAACTTTCAGCATGATCTCCCATTAACCAACAAAAGCATAACAACCTCAGCCAGAATTAAATCAAATTCAAAGTAAAATATACATAAAATTGAAAAAAAAATAAAGAGAACAGGTTTGAAGTCACAATTGTAATCCACAAAGTCATTTCCACTGACCTCTTCTCCAATGCAGAGGCTTAGGATGAAGCTACTCATATCAACTGCTTATGTTCACAACTAGCTTGCTTGCTCAAATCTCTGTGAATTGTACCTAGGTGGCTACTGGGAAGGTGAAAAAGAAAAGGCATCTGCCACCAGAGGCTGTCTAAACGTGTGCAACAGATACCTGTGCCTTTTTTGGCAGGTTCTTTATGAAACCAACCAAAGTATAATATTCCCTCTCCCCCTCTATGGGGTCTAGCCCTGGTCTCACAACAAATACTTTCCTCATTGCAATCCTTTGAAGTATAGAGAACACATATTCCTATTTCATTTTGCAGGTGAGGAAAATGATCATTTTCCTCAAGCCCTTTCACACAGTTAATAACCAGGAGACAAAACCAGGAGCTGAAGCTAGGTTTGGTAACACCAAGTCCAGTATTCTTTCTACTACACTATAGGCTGTTCTGGACAGTTACATAGACCTGAGTTCAAATTCAACCTCAAGCTTTTTTTTTTAAACTAGTATTTACATATTTACTAATATAATAATAATTGTATATTTACTAATATGGGTTCCTGAGCAAGTCTCTTAATCTCTCTGTACTTCTATTTCCTCATCTACAAAATGAGGAGTTTAGACTTAATGACCTTCAAGGTCTCTTCCACTTCTAAGTCAATGATCCTGGAACCTGAAGGACCCTCTTTCAAATCCCAACTGCACTTTTTCACTACCTGGTATGACCCTAGATAAGTTACTTGTCCTTTCCAGCTCTCAGTTTCTTCATCTGTAAAAGAAATTGGAATGGAGAGGTATGGTACAGTGGAAAGAGAACTGACTTTGGAATCCCCAATCTGCCAGGAGTCTTGCCACCCCGCGATGTCCCTATGGAAAATGCTACTTTTCTTTCTTGGGTAAACACACACACACACAGCCACCAAAGGAGGGAAGTAGGTCCCTGAGGCTGGAGTACAAAGCTCTGACTACCCTTTTCAGGCTCCAAGGTTCATGGGATTTCCCTATTTTCCCTGATAGAGGAGTTCCCTGCCCTCTTTCCCCACCTTAAGAGTAATTCCCCCCATACTCTATATCTGCCCCACTCCCCAAAAGAATTGGTCAAAATTTCTGGTAACTAGTGGAAGGGAGTGATACTTTTATTGTGGCAATCCTCAAACCACTGAGTAAATCTGCCTTTTGTGCACTTAGTTTTTTATAATGCCAAACAGTCAGGGGATGGAGTGAATCAGTGTGTAGTAACTACCTATGGGTCTCTAAGGGAAGGTACCACATCCAAGTAGGGTCCGGTTCCACAATCATGGAAGAAGTGAATACACTGGCCGGCCTCTTGGAAGCTTCACTACAGTACAGTGACTTCATTCTAATGTGAATGTCGGCTCATTCTCATTCCACTCTAACATTGTGTGCTAGCAGAGTTGACCTTCCATCTCTTCTGTAACAACCATCTCTTGTGGATTCATGACCTATGTTTAGTCCTGTGGCTCCAGGCACATCCCCAGCAATTTGGGGCAAATAATCTTTGGCCAGGACTTTCATTGCATGGTCCACCTATCACAGGTAGTCTGAAAAGCAATAATTACGTTCAGCTGGAGCAGAAACCTCTTTATTTTCTACTACAAGTCCAGATTCCATCCTGCCCCAAGGCTGTGAAAAATTGCTGACACTTTACAGGGTTCTGTTGTTGTTTACAACAAGCTTTGGGGGAACTGATTAGATGCTTTGCAACACTACACAAGGGCAATGAAAGTTCTTTTTTTCCAGGTCAATATTCTAGCCTATGGGAAGGAACACAATTGTAATTTCTGGCATAAGTTCTCCTTGAGCCTCAAAAGTATGAGTAGAAAAGTTTTTGCTTTGAAGGATAAAAAAAAGAGAGAGAGACCAAAAGAAAGGAATAACATCTCATAGATTTGTGGAGCTGGAGAAGTGTGAGGCTATTACCCAATATTCTCTTCTAGTTTATAGCTGAGGACATTTAAAGCCTGGAAAAATCATGTGACTTGTCTATGATCAGCAAAACTAGTCAGGGACAGTGTCTCAGCTCCAAAACAGGTTTCATGATGAACAGGTTAATATTCTTAATGCGTTTTTTTTTTTAAATCCTAAACCCAGATGGGTCAACAAGCACTTATTAAGCACCTACTGTATGCCTGACACTGTACTAAACACCTAGTACTGTATATAAAGTAAAAAAAGAGAAAGAGTCCCAGCTCAGAAGTTTACAGTCTAATAGGGTAGACAACATGATAATAACTATTTTTACAATCAAGCTATAAGGAGGATAGAGAAAGGCTTCTCATAGGAGGTAGGGTTTTAGCTGAGACTTGAAGGAAGCCAGAGACTTTGGGAGGTAGAGAGTAGGGTGAGGGAGGGGATTCTGGGCATGACAGTCAGTGGAAATGCCCAGGTCCTGAGGTGGAGTGTCTAGTTTGAAGACAAGGACGCCTGTGTCTGGATCATACAGCACATGGGAGAATGGGGTTGGACCGCGTAAGAAGACTGGCAAGGTTGAAAGAGGTCAAGTTATAAAGGGCTCTGAACATCAACTAGAGGATTTTATATTTAATCCTAGAGGGAATTAGGTGGAACTTACTGAATAGAAGATGACATGGTCAGACCTGGGTTTGGGAAGCCCAATTTGGACAGTTAAGCGGAAGATGGACCACAGGGGGGACAGACTAAAAGCAGAGGATTTTATCCAGATGGAAAATTCCCAAGATAGAAATTCCTTTCACTTTTGCAACTCAGCAATCATCTGTAATTTATGAGTTGAAGGAGGGGAGAGAAGAGGGTAATGGGAGGTTGCATAAATTGGCCCCAGCCTCACAGCCAGCATTAGACGGGACTTGAACTCAGCTCTTCCTGACTGTATCAAGTATCCACCCCTAATTGATGTTGCTCTTTAATATATTTTGTTTTGCAACAGACCTATGATTTCATTGATATAAAGAATTCCAGATTTTTCTGCAATTGATGGTTTCAGAGAGCTTCCTGAGACAAGTATAACTCAGAAGCAGGGTGAGAACCCGAGTTTTCCTGATTCCAAGATCTACTTTCTATCCTCTGATAATTCACACTTACGTAGAATACTTTACAAACATTTTTTCATTTGATTCTTACAATAACCTTATGAAGGAGTTGACAAAAGTGAGGCTCAGAAATACTAAATGATTTGTCCAAGGTGAACAAAGCAAATAAGTGGGTAGGAATGCAACTCGCCATATCCAGAAGTCTACTCCTAGCATACATGCTGCCTCTTGATACACATAGGAATAAAATACAAAACTTCCCTCCTACATCCTAATGAATACTTCTCTTCCCACCCCCAGCCCCAAACTAAAAATTTCTATTAGTCACCAAAAAAGAAATTTGGCAGAACCTGAGAAATTATGTCCCTCAGAACTATGATTTTGCATGGCTTATCTGGTGAAGAACTTTGATATTTGTTCACTTCCCAATGCAAACATGTCTTATTACAAGAATCTTAGTCATTCTGGGGTTTTTTGCTTTCTTCAACAAAGCAGAAATGATCATTCTGGCACTAAGCTGTCCCACTTGCCCTTCTTTTCCCAAGACAGATTCCCAGCCTCTTGCCTCCTTGACCCTAATCAGATTTTAATGAATTGGAAAAGGGTGAATCATTTCCTGTGGACAGACTGCACGTTTGGGGAGTAGGTTTCTTTCTTTCTTTCTTTCTTTTTTCATACATAAGATTCTCACAGTGTTTCTGGGTTAGATAAATGAAAAGGGTCAATGATGAGAAAGCTACTTCTTTCTATTAAAACAAACTTTGAAATTTCCACAAAGAGGTAATAGCACAAGCAGGATATTCCTCTGAAGGAGTTGGGGTAGGCGGGGAGAAAAGGAAAAAAAAAGAGGTGAAAAGGGCAGATGAGGAGGCTGTGCACTAATTGTACTGCTCCAACTTTCTTAATTATGAGTCATTTGCTATAGCAGAGAAACAATTTCAGAAATATTATAAACCGAAAAGCAGAGTGGCCACCTCAGTGACTGGAGAAAGCTAAGAAATCTTCCTTGAGGATAAGAGTTCACTAAAGTAAATACTTTACAGCAATAGAATATAAGAAAACCTAGTGAAAAGGAGAATTTGAAATCAAGGACATCTGAACAATGAATAAGGATGTTTTCTTTCTTAGTGGTACAGAATTCTAATTGTACTCGAACACAGGCTGGTGGTTCACTTAAACAAATTCTTTTTTTTTTTTTTTTTTTTTTTTGCTGAGGCAATTGAGTTTAAGTGACTTGCCCAGGGTCACACAGCTAGGGAATGTTAAGTGTCTGAGACCAAATTGGAACTCAGGTCCTCCTGACTTCAGGGCTGGTGCTCTATCCACTGCGCCACCTAGCTGCCCCAACAAATTAATTTTATCAACAACAAGGAACAGTTCTTTGTAGGTAGGGTGGAATGCTAGATATTGAGGGGACTTGGGGAAGGGGGATACTTGACAAGCAGAAATAATTTCGTTAGACATGGGAAGCATTTTATAATGTTTTAAGCTAGGATATTTGTGTCACTTAACCTTTCTAGGTCTCACTTCCCATAGTGATCTTGCATAACTCAATGTCTATCCATTGGTGTCAAACTCAAATAAAACTCTAAACTGCATGATGACTTAGAAAACTATAAATTAACATTACCTATGTTATATTAGTTTTTAAATTTATTTTGGTAAACATCCCTAATGATGCTATAATCTGATTCCAAAAGCACCCAAGAGTTTTCCTTGACTATTGTAGACAAGCATTATATCTCCTGCCTACATCATTAATCTAGGACCTGAATTGTTGAATAACTTTTTGATTTCAATTAGATTTTAATTCTGGGGAGAGAAGGAAGGATGTTTCTTTCCTACTTCTTTATAACCCCTCTCAAGACCCAGAACAGTATTTGTGCAGATTGAGGAATCAGTAACTATTTGTTCACTGTTTGACTTAAATAGCCTTCTAGAAGGGACCTTATCTTGGTGGTAGAGTAGCAAGAAAGATAATGAAACATTTATAGAGAGCTTTACAATTCACTAAGTGCTTTCACACACGTTATCTGATAGTGAAAACAGTCTGGACTAGAAAATTAAGGCATCAAACTGCTGAGGCAACATAGTAAGTTCAATACAGAACTTCCTCCCCCCCCCATACTTCATAATGAATACTCTTAATGATCTCAGAAGACCTAAGTTCAAGTCTCACCTCTGACATGTACAAAAGGCAGAATTAGACTCCAAAACTGTCTCAGCAGTGCAGAATAATGGACTAGGTTTTTGAATTCTCTATTTATCTGAAGGATTCAATTTATTCTGTTTAACCCAAGAGGGCAAAAAGTTGCAATGGGAAGGGGTTGTAGAGAGATTTTAGTTTGATAAAAGAAAAAAACTCCTTCACCATGAACATTACCTTAAGTTGAATGAAATGTCTTAAGAAATAGTTCAGTAACAAGAATTAGCATTTATGTGGCACTTTCAGGATTTTGAACTATTGTTTCATTTGATTCTTACAACATCCCTGTGAGAAACTCCACTACTAGAAAGTGATAGTTTTCAAACAGAGGTGAAAAATGACCACTTGTCAGGGAGGCTGGAAAGGGAAGAATTATTATTCAAGATAACCTCTAAAGTCTTCTCAGATTCAGAGGACTGCATTAAATCATGAGCTAGAAGGAGTCTCAGTTATCTCATTTTACACATAAGGAAACTGAGGCTGAGAGGTCAAAGGATTTGCCTCATGTCACCCAACCATTAAGTATCTGAGATAGGATTCAAATCCAGGTCTTCCTGATGCCAAGCCCTGGGCTCTCCCCACTCAACTACACAGCCTCACATAATTAGGATAATTTATTTGACAGAATCAGCCCCAGTCAGCAGCACTGGGTGGCAACAAGGATGTTAGCCATGCCCCAGCCCCTCCCAATACCCGCTCAGCAGATGGCAAAGCAGTTGTGTTCAACAGAAGCCACAAAGTGCTTCCAGGACCTGCAGATCTCCACCATGACACAATTGTGAGGCATTCCCCTTCTTCCCACCCCAGGAACGCCCTTGGCTCTCTGCTTCCCTCCAGATGATCCTCTAACCAACAATGCAAAAGCCATACACTGGCTGTACTTCAGACAGTAATGCCCCCATTGTGTACTGCAATGGAATAGTGCTGAATCTGGAGTTTATTTGGAGATCTTGTTAAAATGTCAGCTCTGCCCCCTTACAACTGTGTGACCCTTGATAAGTCCCTTAACTTCTGGATATCAATTTCCTCATCTGTGAAATAATGACCTCTGAGATCCCTTCTGGTTCTAAATTATTGATTTAGGATCCAAAAGAAAAACACCCAAGGCTATGCAAGGGTCAATGTTGAAAAATTATCCGTGCATATGTTTTGAAAATAAAAAGCTTTAAAAAAAGAAAAAAGAAAAACACCACTTAAATCATTTTTTTGTAATTTTTTTTGGTAGCTCTTGAAGAAAACTTGATTTCTAATCTCTTTAACAGTCATCCCAGACCAAAAGTCTCAAGGCATGATGTAATCTTGGAAAAGTCTTTCCCTTACCTCTCATCTTAGAGCAGCTAGGTGACACAGTGGATGGAACTAAAGATTTTTCTGAGTTCAAATGTGGCCTCAAACATTAGGCAAGTCACTTCATCCTGTTTGCTTCCATTTCCTTATCTGTCAAATAAGCTGGAGAAGGAAATGGCAAATCCTTGCCCAGAAAACCCTCAAATGAAAGAAAAATTGGACACAACTAAACAACAAATATTTTGTCTCAGTTCTGTCATTTATTAAAAAGCAGCCTTCTAATGGACATCATGAGTCTCATCATCATTAGAATTTGTTAGTGTAGGAAGAATCTTTGGGAGTCATCTGATCCAAATCCCTCATTTTACAAGTAAAGAAATTGAGTCCCAGAAAAGTTCTGATTTGCCTAAGAAATCTACTTTCTCTTCTCTAAAGCTTTCCCACGATGCTGAGAGAAAGAGAGAGATTGATTTTTGATTGATTGCAGGTACAAAGAACATGCTGTTTAACACATTTGCTTCACTAGCTCTGAATCTCTATGCATGTTTGCCCAATTCACTGTGATACAACTTGGATAGTAAGTTTCAGGGGTCAAGGACCTCAGATATAAGTTTCTAAGTCAGAATTCCAATCCAATTCTTCCCAGCTCCAAGTTTACCACTTTATCTACTATATCACATTGCCTTTCAAAGAAATAATTCTCTCTGTTGTCCTCCTTTCATTGCAGAATTGGGGGAAGCCTTACACACATATACATATATTAAATATACTTTCATAGGTCTCAATATGTTGATTCAATATGTTCAATCAACCAATAGGCATTTCTTAAGCATTTATTAGTTACAAAGCACTATGCTAAGCACTAGGGATCCTAAAGTAATAGTGAAACAATTCCTGCCCTCAAGAAGTTATCTGATTCAGCTTCTTCATCCATAGCATGAGTTTTCTTCCAGTTCTTGTTCTGGGATCTTATCATGGTGACCCTGGATCCTCAAGCAAGCTTGTCAGTTAAGCAGAAGTTCTGACAAGTCTTATTAAGGAGGAAAACCTTCAATAAGGGCTTATCTGCATCATCTAAAGATTAACCTTATAAAGTACAGAAAGGCTCATCACATTGTACACAGTATCCTTAAGATTATGTGATAATCAACTATGATAGACTCAGTTCTTCTCAGCAATGCAGAGATCCAAGACAACTACAAGAGACTTGGGATTGAAAATACCATCCACACCCAGACAGAAAACTATGGAGACTGAATGTGGATCAAAGCAGGATATTTTCACTTTTTTGTTGTGGTGGTTTGCTTGCTTTTCCCCACTTTGGGGTGTGATTTTCCCTGCACAACATGACAAAAAAAGAAAGAAAGAAAGAAAATGTGTGTAAAGACGTTGTACATGTATAACCTATCAAAGTGCTTGCTGATCTGGGGAGGGGGCAGGTAAGGGAAGGAAGGAGAAAAAATTTGAAACACAAAATCTTACAAAAATGAATGTTGAAAACTAGCTTTACATGTGTTTGGAAAAATTAAACACTACTGAAGGAAAAAAGAGAGAAAGACTTAGCAGGGGGAGCTAAGTAGTATAGTGAATAATGTTCTAGGGCTGAATTCAAATCCAGTCTCAAATACTGGCTACTATGTGACTCTAGGCAAGTCACTTAACCTATGCTTGCCTCAGTTTCCCTTAAAATCTTTAAAATGAAACTAATAATAGCACCTATCTTTCAGGGTTGTTGTGAAGATAAAATGAGATGATAATCTTAAAGAACTGAGTGTGCAGTGCCTAACACATAGTAGGAGCTACATAAATATTAACAATTCTAATAATTGGGAAGATATTTCAACCATAATAACCCATAAAGACCATCTGCTAAATTTAGATCATCATGGACAGAGGAACTCAAAAGCACTAAAGCTGCCAAATCTGGAAAATTTCATGTCTCATTTTCTATTTAGGTTAACAACTCAAACAAACAAAACCCCAACACACTAATTCTGCCCCCCACACACACACACCACATACACACACAAAAAAGGATGGGGGAATAATTTTACTCCGATAGAAAGTTCCCAAGAGAGGTTACTTATTCTCATCTCCCAGATTAACACACCACAGATTGCTTTAGGTAATCTTCATGATCAATTACTATACCAAAACCCAATTCCAGTCTTTCTCCCAATCCATTATACTCAATTCATGAGATAGATCCATTCTGAAAGTTCTCTCTACCCCAATGCACAAACTTCCCCTCCCCAGTCCAGAGAAAAACAAAATATCACTGCAGGATGATGTGGTTGGTGACAATTCATGGGATTATCAAACACTTTTAGGGTAATAAATGAATCACTAAATTCTGAAGGAAGCAGCAAAGGAAATAAGGGATAAAGAGGAAAGGAGATGGCAAAGTTACTAGCCTAGGGGGATGGGCACTAGTTGTTGATGGTAGAAAAGCTCCAAGGGATCTTTTAAGATGCCAACAAGCAATTATACACATTATGCCTCAAAGGAGCTCCCTACATAACAAAATACCAAGGTAGTGACCCAGCAGTGAGTCAGGAATCACCTAGCTCCCTGAATCACCAAGGTAACTTCCAGCATTACCTGGGGTTTTCCCAAGAAGGGTCAGGAAAGGGAAGGAGGGGGAGTGTCTGTCTCTTCTCTTAGTAAGGATTCAAGCTTTACCTTGCCAAAAGCAATCAACCAGCTGCTGGCATGCTCTCCCAAAGGAAAAATAATACTTTAAATTTTTTCCTCCTTAAGCTATGTAAATGCTATTTCTTTAACTCCCCCCCAAATTTTTTAAAATACAATAGGAAAATACTATGGTGTGACTGACTGACAAGATCCCAAACATTTGGGTGAAAGTCATAGAGGGTTCCCACCCTTTCCCCACCACCTGCCCCATGACTCAGCCTTCAGTCTGCACTCCCACTCAGCCTTCTGAAAGAGTATGCCAGGAAACTAACCATCTCACCCCAACTCACACCAAATACAACCATCACAACACCTCTAGGCAATAAGTCTATTTACTAAAAGTCTGCACTGCCTGTCTGCTCTGTGGACAAAGGAATACCATTCTGACTCTAATAATATAACAAAGGCTATGTTTTCTAGCCCCTGTCCCTGTAGATTTATTGTGTAAATTAGGAAACTGGAAAGGCCCTCCTGACCTCTCTGGTGTTCATAATCAAAGGTTAATCCACAGTTCATTTATTAGATGTAAATATCCTTGTCCTGAACACTCTTTTTGCTGGAAGAAGACTACAAGCTTGACTCTCTAGCAATTCCAAGGGTTTCCCCCCTTTAAGTAAAGGGGAGAAAGAGGGTGAGAAAGAGAGGGAGAAAAAGCCATTCTCCGTATACACGGTGGGCATAGGTATGTGTAAAAGCTGGAACCCAATGTCATTGTCTAGAAAGTCTCAGAATTGTCTATAAGTCTAGAAGATCGTATAGATCCTTAGGAGAGGTGGAAGTTCACTGGAGAGGGAAGAACAACATTTTGACCGATTTCAGGTACAAGTTTTTATAGTATTTTGCTTTTTTAATTAAATAAAACCGCATAGATTTCATGTCGTTAGTCTTGATGCTTATAAAGAAGTAGAGGGTCTTTCTCCTAGACACATGTCAAATTTTGCTATTTCCAGAGAAAATACTAAAAAAGGGGAATTAAGAAAAAGAGATATTGTATAAGGAGTCCCCAGATTGAACCCAATCCATTCAAATAAAGTTTTGGTTCTGGGCCACTGGTTTCATTTTTTTTTCCTGTTGTATTTTAAAGAAAGAGATGTGAGTGTGTGTGTGTATGTGTGTGTGTGTGTGTGTGTGTGTGTAAGGGGTTGGTAGAGGTCCTAACAAAATCTTGATCACCCAACCATGATTTAAGGCACATCTAGTAGATGTATGGGACTTTGACAGGCAGCTGCAGTTCCTTTAAAGGAGACAGAGAGCCAAGAGCAGAAGCCAAAGTAGTATTTTAGACTTGATGTATTCAAAGTTAAAAATCTGTCCCACAATACATCTGCTATCGTTTTATCTTCTACTTCACATACTGCCTTATGCTATTAGACCCTCTCCCTGCTTCATTTTAAGCAACACTGGGCTGCTGACCCAATATTCCCACCAAGACTGAATTGTTCTTGAAGCAAGTCTGTGCCCAGGGTGGTGGAGGGCACCAAAGCAAGCCTTATTTTCAGACACCCATTCCCTTACCTCCATGACTTCTTCACAGTCTATATTACCCCTTCCCCCATTAGTACAACATTCCTACATATAGCCTGAAGTACATTTAAGAAACTCAACAGCTGGGGACAATTTATTTTACGTCTATTTTAATTTAATGGTACAGGCTGCTCTGAAAGCATGCTGTGAGATTAAAAACTTCCTCCTTTAACCAGCTTTTGCTAAACACTCCCCAAAATCCCCACCTCTAAAACTCTCTGAGAGCATTTCTCAGAAATAGACATAGGCATCTCAGTAGTCCTTAAAATGGCTCCTGTAATCTGGGGAAGCAGAGGAAGGGCAGAATACATATAGTTTAGCCAAAAGGCCCACTTTCTCCCACCCTATATTATTCATATCAGACTTTCCCTTTAGCCCATGGTAACTGATTCTCCTTATCTCCCCCTTATTTTTCCTGGAGATCTACTGGATTTTCAATTCAACCACTTGTTAGTTATACGAGTTTAATCTCAAGCCAACACCACCCAAAAAGTGGTGTTGGCTTGAGTCTAGTGGGGTCTAGTGAAGAAGAGGGATTTTTATCAGTTCATTTTCTCCCCTTTGAAAATACTCAGTCTTTCCTTATAAAGGGCAAAAGTCCTGTCATGATATAAACTACATATCAGTGATTTCATCCCCATTTCCTGGCAATGGAGGAGTCGGGGAGAGAGTGGGGAGGGGAAACACAGCAATGTTTAGCCCACTTGGAAGATAGCATCAGGCTCCAAGCGGCAACAGCAGCAAAGGCGAAGAAAGGGCCCCACAATTTTTGCAAAGACAGTATGCTATTTGATTCTATAAACATGGCTGGGTCGTGTGTAGAACGAGCTGTTACTATTTAACTGCTAGTGGGGCCTCATAAACAATCAGTTATTAGATGAAGCATGAAATATCCCTGCAAAAACTTAGGGCCAAATATGTGCTTGACAAACATTTCATCTTATCAGCAATATTTAAAAAAAAATAAACCTATGTTAAAAAACCAGAAACCCAGCAACAAACAAAAACAAAAACAGCACACACCCCCACAAGTCTCTCATTGACAAAACACACATTTTAGCAAATAATCCCACATGTCCAAATACTCACTGAACATCTCCACTTGATGTCCTGCTGGCACCTCCAATTCCCTATGTGTATAAATGAACTCTATAATCTTCCTCTCTAAACATGTCTCTCCCGCTAAGGTTTATTTCTGTTAAGCACACCCATCATTTATACCGATATCAAAAGCACCCAGTTACCTGGGTTTGAAAACTCAGAAATCTCTTTAGCACACTGTCTGGCATGCGGCAAGAATTGCATGAATGCTTGTTCCCTTGCTTCCTTTAACTTTCCTTCACCTCATACATCCAATCAATCACTTGTTGACTGACATAGCAGATTGAGCAGTGGGCCTGGAATCAGGAAATATGAGTTCAAATTTGGCTCAGAAACTTACTGGGTGTGTGGCTGGTGACCAATGTGTTCCTCAGTTTCTTCATCTATAAAATGGGGATAATAATAACACCTACCTCCCAGATTTGTTGTGAGAATCAAATAAGAAAATATTTATACAATGCTTCCTTAGCAGTTCTCATTTTTTTTTAACTTAAAATGCTGAACTAGGCTCTTAAGTGTTGTCACTGACAAAACTGACAACTCCTCTACTCCATTTTCCAAAAAATGAAGAGAAAAATATATGCTCAGATCTATGCACAGAATATATTTATGCACAGATGCAACTTTTTCAACTTCAGCTCAAAAAAATTGCCTATTAGAGAAGAAATTTGGTTTAAAAAAGTGCAAAAGAATTGGATTTGCATTTAGAGATCTTGGATTTGAATTTCAGCACTACCATGTAAGGCCTGTGAGACTTTGGGCAAATTAACTTCTCTGTGCCTCAATTTCCTCATCTATAAAAAAGGAGGATGGTAGACAAGATGGTCTGTGTCTACTGGATAAAATTCAAACCAGTCTGCATCTAGGACTCTCCACGATCTGGCTCCAGCAACCCAACAATCTCCCTTGTCTTACTTTGTTTTATTGTATGCTTCCTACAGACTATGTTTGCACAATACAACACTCCTACTGTTTCCCAATCGTGTATTATCCTCCTGTGATACTGAATATCTCCGCAGGTTATCCTTCATGTCTTGCCAACACCTTGATCCCAATTGGTTTTTTCTTCAGTTTTTCTTTTCCTCCAGAGACCTCTTCCTGAGGAGAACATGGAATCATGGCTGGAAGCCAGAGAAACTGAGGATCTCCCCCAAATTCTAATCAACTCCCTACCTCACCGAGGTAGAGTCTAATGCAAATGAACTTGAAGCCCAAGTCGCAATTTCTCACTTCTACCCCTTGAAACACTCCTTTCAAAGTATATCCCAGGTACCACCATAAGGCCTTCCATGATTGATCCTCTTCAGGTAGAAGTAGGATCTAATCTGTCAGATTTCTCTATTGTATTTTGCCTGAACCTCCCCTTTTCTTTATCCCACTGTCTCCTATTAAACATTTGGGTCCCTGGTTTAACTACCCTCCCAACACCCCCCCCCCCCAGATTTTTCTATGTCCATTAAAGATAGATTAGTGATGACTTCTTATATTCAGCTCTAGGCCCTATCCTTTACATAAAGTGGGTGATTAGTAAACATCTGTTGAAATGAATTTATTAAATTTAAATTTCTATCATTTATTTCCAACATAAAATTCTACAGTAAACTGCATCTTAACAGCCACCCAATTCACTGGAAATTATAACTTATAAAGAATAATGAACGGGCTTATTTTTTTTTATTAACAAAGCATGTTTGATTCAGCAGAGCAACCAACAAGACATCTTCCATGCATGTATTCACAATCATACAAAACTACACAAAAAATATGACAATAGAAATAACTTCATTTGATGACTTTTCCATTGTTCACAGAAAGTTTAGGCATAAAAAAGGATGAAGAAGTTCACCAAAGGTGTTTGTTATTATCAAAAAGGATGTCCAGCCCAGAGTCTAAATGGGAAAAAGAGTCCCAGGTGATGTTTATAGATGACACTGTGGTTCTTCAAACAGACAAAGCTTCCTAAATGATAGTCATAAGTACCCAAAAGATTTTTCCTTAACTATTCCACATTGAAAAAAAATCAAGTGGATGAAGAATGCCTATTGTCTGGGTTTTAATAAGCAGTAGTGTGGACAACCCATCTAGGACAATCTAGACCTTGTTCACCAATATATATATATATTTTGGACAGATGTTAAAAATGAACAATGAGCTGGAACTAGAATTGAGGGGATTACTTTGGGGAACTTATGTGACATTTTAATCAACCTAAGTTTCTTCTTAAAACAAAGGCCATCTTTTATACATCAATATTCTTATAGTGATGCTATATGTCTGGAAGTCAGGGAAAACCAGAGTCTCCAAAGCATTAAAGTTGTGGGTCACCCAAAGGGCAACAGAGAAACATGTGCACTCTGCAATATATTACCAACACAGTTGTGTATTTTACTGGATTTCTTTTATATAAAACATGACTTTTTCTTTATGAAGGGAAGGCATTAAGAAATGACAGCAATGTAACAAAAGGGGGGAGAAGAAACCAAAAGAACCCCATACTTCTTACAAGGAAAAAAAAAGATACATAGAAGAAGCAGGGGGAAAGACTTCATATTCTAGTCTATTTTCCTTCTATATTGCGGCTCTCCTTCTTCAGATTCCAGCTCCTACCTGGGCTCTGCACTGGAGACCAGTATGAATTCACCACATCTTGAGATCCAGGATACACACACACACACACTCTCCAGCTATCTTCCCATCTATACCTCTTCTCCAACCCAGGTTTCTACCTCTTGCTCTGGAAAGAAATGAATATAACAGTGTTACTACTAAAATGGACATGTTCATCAATTGCCCTATGACTCTGCAGAGTCATTCTATGACTTCCCAGATCTAAATACTTATCTGTGGCCAGCACTTTCTTTATGTGCTGTCTTCCCTTATTAGAATTTTTTTTTTGATTGTGCATTGCTTTTTGTATTTGTAATTCCAGTATTTAGCAAAGTGCCTGATATATAATAAATACTTGGTTAATATATTCTCCCCATTCTTTCAAATAATACAATCAGAGAGATATGTGTCTAGAAGAGAAGGGAGGTTGGCTATTATTATGAAAGCAAAAGAATAGCAGTGTATGTGTTCTATTAGCATCCAGGAAATGCCACAAGGTATTTGGAGAAGAGCTCCAGAACACTGGTTGAACTCCTGTGGAGAAAGTATGGGGGAACATGGACAATAGTTGTAATTAACATAGCTGAAGAGAGTTCAAAGGGAGTAAAAAGCTAAGATACTAAGATAAAAATTTGTATCAGTATCTTAGCTTTTTACTTATTCTTGAAAGTTCATATTTTCGGATTAATGACTCTGACCATACTGTGCAACTGATGTTATTAACAACAGAACCATACACTGATATGGAGCCTTGAGAGTCACAACAGCTTAAACTACTTTTTACCAAATCTGAAATTAAAACTGATATACAAATGGCAAATGAGAGCTAATTTCCAGGGTTTCTCCTTCTTCCAGCTGTCTCTGGGTGAGCCACAACAGCTGTCAAACAGCTGTCTAATTTGCCTGCAGAAGAGGCCCAAGCCTTGCCAGGAATAGTACCTCAGCTGCAGAAGGAAGTTCCAAATGAGACAGGATGTCCCACCACAAGTTCAAATCCCAGGAATGATAAGCAAACCTCTAACTTAGTTCAGTTCAATCCAGTTCCAACACTAAAGCATCTGTTAGATGGTAGATAAATGGTTTAAATGAGACAGGGTCTTTGTCCTCTTGCACTTTACAATCTATGTATTAGACATATACAATTAACCATAATATAAAGAATATATAAATGATTGTGAAAGGCAACCAAAGTGTTCATTTATGTGAAGTCCCTATGGGGAAAGGTGGTTACTGGCCTCGGAAGTGAAATTTGAAACTGGCCATCTTCCTGACTGCTGAGGTCTTTTTCTTGCATATTAGCTTACTGGGTTTCTTCTGAACATTTGCAAGGAACATCTTTAAGCACTCTGGAGACCACTATGATACTCCACAACTCCCCACTCCTGTCTCTTTTTCTTTACTTACTAGTTAGCTATAAAACCATGGATGCCTATGCTTTCCAGATTGAATCCTCTAAAATATCTCTTCTATATACAAAGCTTCCATCACAATATACCTTTGTTGAAATCCCTTCCCCTTCTTTAAGGTCCATTTCCAATTCCAGCTTCTTGCTGAAGCCTCCTCTGTTCTCCTTAGTTATCTCCTTCTTTGTCTCTCTCATCCTCAGTTAAGTACATTCCCCAAGCACTTAGCAGATTCTAATTCATATTGTGGTTAGTGTAGCTCTGTCTTGTCCCTAATAAGTGCCAAGACAGGAGGAGGACTGTGTTTTATTCATCTTGTGATTCCCAGAGCACATCACAGAGCCTTACATAAATTGGTTTAGCTGAATGGAGTTTGACTCCATTCAGCAATAGGGCAGGACCTAAAGGAGATGAACCAGATACAAGCAAAAAGCCACCAGCTTCTACTAAGATTGCCAATTCATTTCACAGACCCTCTAGCACAGGACTTCTTAAACTTTTTCCACTCATGACACTTTTATGCCTGAGAAATTTTCATACAACCCAACTATATAGTTATATAAAATAGGGATACAAATCCAACATTTACTGATAACAAATCAAATACATGACTGCCATATTCAGTTATGAGACTCCATATGGGGTCTTGACTCACAGTTTAAGAAACTTTGCCTTAGGAGATAATATGTAGAAGTCAGAAGACTCAGGGAATTTAGTGTGGAAGTCAGCTAACACACTTCAAAGAAGGGAAAAACTCATTCTTAATTAAATATAAGAGGGAAAGGTACAAAATTGAATAGAGGATTTAGCAAAAGACTACACAAACAACACCCTCTCCCCTAAAAAGCAAAAGAAAATTAAGTAGAATCATTCCTGAAGGAAAAAATGCATTTCAACCTATTCACTAATTTATCTTCAAAAATCATGTAGAAGCATCAAATCTGGCTTTAAAAAACCACCAAAACTTGTATCTCACAACAAACTGTGGTGAAAATAAGTATCATCATAATAGCAAGGAGGGCAAAAGGATTATTTTTCCCCCTACAACTTTCTCTTGCTTACTTAGTTTTGTGCCACTTTACTTGAGAAGCTTTCCACAATCAGACTTCTAAAGACTCTAGAAAGATGACCAATAATTAGTTCAGTCTACATTCTCCACATTGATGGAAATACATAAGATCAGCCAGAATGGAAGCAATGGCTAGGAGAGAAAGCCAGCCTTGAAGTCAGGAAGACCAGGACTAGGTCTCCACTCAGATACAGGATGACCATGTGAATTTAGGCAAATCATTTCCTTCTCAGTGCTCCAGAGTTTGCCCTGCTTCTCAATGGGAGTTGTGAAATTATGATTTATTATCAGATTCTATTATATCAGTATTACTGATACAAATCAATGTTTGATTTGTATACCTGTTTTATATACTTATACAGCCAGGATCATCAGTGGAAAAAGTTTAAGAAGCCCTGCTCTAATACTATAAAGGAGATACCCATCTGCTTTCATGAAGGGATTTTCTGTTCACCTAGGAATTTCCTATACCAAAGAAATTGCAAGTCTAATAAATCTAGTACCTAGACTCATTGAGCAGCTAGCTGGCTCATAGATGGAGTACTGAGTTTAAATCCAATCTCAGATTTAAATCCACTCTAGCTATGTGATTCTGGGTAAATCACTTAACTGCTGTCTGCCTCAGTTTCCTCACCTTTAAAATAAGAATAAAAATAGCATCTACCTTCCAAGATTGTTGTGAGGAACAAATAAATTATTTATAAAATGCTGAGCCCAGTGCCTGATACATAATAAGTACTTAATAAATGTTTGCTTCATTTTTTTTCAGATATGGAGCTCAAAAAATTAAACCTTACAGAGAATCTAATCCACTCACCCCTACTACTCTATTTTGCATATTTTACCAGAGCTTCACAAGTCATAATACATGGAGCTGAAATTTGGTTATAGTCATAAGAATTCCAAATTCAGCATTCTTTTTATTACACCTTGCCCCTCCCCTTTCAAACCTCAAGATCAAAAATTTGACAGGGATCAGGAAATTTTGGTCTTTGTTGTTCTCCTCAGATCCACCAAGCTTACTACAATGTTTAGTCCTAGGTTCCTTACGTTAGTTTTCAAATGGACAGATTCCAAATTTTGTAGGTCTCCTATATTCAATTCAATTCAGTTCAGTTCTATTCAATCCAGTGCAAACCTTCCTGCTGCACATTCACCATACAAAAGAGCTGAAGGGAAAGCCTGACCTTCACCCACTACAGATCATTGGCCACTATGCAGGCCTCAAAGATTCATAAGTAAACCATAAGCCTGCTCTGAGAACATCCCTATAATTTATGTAAACAACTGCAGGCCTCTAGCCAGATGACTATACAGGCTGTCCTAAGGGAGATGTGAGCACCAGAAGGCCAAGGAGCAGTGTGACCTGACAGAAGAGAAAGGTCAGCACTATTCCATGCCAAAAAGATACAAAGGATATTGGGGGAAGGGGCACATCAAGGGAAGAGGGTAGAAAGAGAAACAAGAATGGGAAAAGAGAGGGGAAAGGTGGAAAAGTGAAAGGGGGAATATATCCAAAGCTATTTCCCTATGTTCATTATGCTAGTCCAGGGGTTTCTAGCCTGTGAACTGTGGGAAGCATCATGGAAGAATAGGGGGAAAAAACAACAACACTAAATCTGGTACCAAATGACAGAGTTTTGAATCCTAGTCCTGCCATTTACAGAGCCAGATGGATGATTCAGTGGATAGAGCACAGGGCTTGGAATCAGGAAGACTCATCTTCCTGAGTTCAAATCTTATCTCAGACACTTACTAGCTATATGACTCTGGACAAGTCACTTAATCCTGTATGCCCCAGTACCTCATCTGTAAAATGAGCTGGAAAAAGAAATGGCCAACTACTCCAGTACCTTTGCTAAGAAAACTCCAAAAGGAATCACAGAGAGTCAGATGGGACGGAACAAGAATCTTATGTAAGTTACTTTACCTCTGTAAACCTCAATTTCCTCATCTGTAAAGTGAAAGTTTCAATCTACACAGCTTTTAAAGTTCTTTCTAGCTTTATCATCCTGAGAACTACAACTAGGGTAGGGCAACTAGAGTTTTATTTTTGGATAGTGAAACAAAAATGAACTCCCAGGTGGCAAGTCATCTCATCAATATTACTTTTGATTATCCTAGGATTTTCTTACCATGACAAAATTGTACTGGGGTCTCTTTCTCTACCCCACTGCAAGTATGATTTCTTTCCCTAAAATGTTAGGGGTTGCCTTGCTTCCTCAGTACAACTTCTGCCCCATCCTAATTGTGTGTCTCCTGAGATAGCAGGAGCTGGTGGCAATATCTGTACTGAGGACTGAGAATATGCCAGTTGTGATGAAAGAAGGCAGATTCATGGCTCCACAAGGATCCCAGGTAAGGAATTATGATATGCTTAAGAGGAACTAATTAAGTACCCCATGAATGGAGAAAAGATCCTTAGCCACATATATTCTCTAACTTGAATAACTTTTACCCTGATCTTTCACACTATCTTTAGGATAGTATTTCAGACTTTTAGGAGGATATTTTGGTGTTTGGGTTTTTTTGTTTGTTTTTTAAACCACATATGCCAACCATATAACTGTAGTAAATAGTCTTCCTAACAGCTTGTTAAATCTGGTTAACTAATTGGGACCTAACCCATAAACATAGTAAATACACTAATGGGGGCTCATGAGCAGTAGAAAAGTATCCATAACTCCTCAATGAGAATCTGACTCAATGAGAGTGGGAGTTGGGATATAGTAGTAGCCCCAGAACATGTGCTATATTAATCTACAAGAGACAAAATCTGATTGTCCAGGCAGTTGGACCTAGAGTCCAATAGTTTGAACATACATAGAATTTCATAGTTTAGAATTCCTTCACAAGAAATATACCTGAGAGGTAAATAATACAAGTATTGTTGTGTCATCTTTCACTTAGAAAAACTAATTGCCAGGGAGATTATATAACTAGCTCAAGGCCAAATGATTAATAAAGTGCTAGATTTAGGACTCAAACACAAAGCTTTTGAATCTGGATCTAATGCTCTTTCCACTACCCAATACTACTTCCTATAATTTAGTTTTTCATAAAAGAAGATATCCTCACATCAAGCTTGCAGGTGTTTCTCTCTCTCTCTCTCTCTCTCTCTCTCTCTCTCTCTCTCTCTCTCTCTCTCTCTCTCTCTCTCTCTCTCTCTCTCTCCCTTCCCCCATTCCTTCCCTACCCCCTCCCTAGGCTGGAATTTCCCCAAACTCCAGTGATGTTTGGGTACCACAAAAACATCAGATATAGAAGCAAGGAAATGAAACCCTGTAACCCTTAGCTCCCCTTTCAGACCACTTAAAAATAAGGCCAGATTTCCCTCCGGGTAATACTGGAATGGAAACATTTCTTGCTCTACCTACATTCCACCACTTCAAGCCAAGGGCAGAACAGTGAGAGCTCCTAGGAGCAGAGGCCGAAAACAGCTGGGGAGCCCAGTGCTCATGGGTATCGTCTCCCTCCCTGATTTAGCTCAAGGATCAAATGATCCCCCACCCCATCTTTAAACTTATGCTTGGGAGGGTGGAAAAGGAGGAAAGGCAAGCAAATTAATATTTAGCTTCCCTTAATAAAATCCTTGGCAAGAGTAGATACAATGTCTAACTGCCGAAACGCCAGGCAGGAAATCAAGTATTCCTGTCTTGATACTTTATACGAAGACCTGATGTAACTGGATACTAGGAGAGTATCTGAGGTTTATTTTTTTTCCCCTAACTCAGGCTTCCTGCTCATTTTGAAAAGAAAAAACAAAGAAAAATACCTAATATTTCTGCTTCAAATCTTAAAGGTCTTTACTCACTCTCTACACACATAAACACCACCCACTCTGCAGCAGGCCTCTATTCCAAGAAATTGGAAATTATTTTTAGGTTTCTGTTTGGTCCATGCCTCATATATGTCCAAGATAACTTTATTGGGCAACTTGGAGCTAAAAGCAAGGCATAGTCTGTCTGAACACCATTCCAAAACTCCAGCCTCTTGGAAGGTAATTTTGTGAGTGGACAATGGAAAGACCAATTTGCTTTGAAGTCTGCCTGGAATCTGCAACTTGGAATCAGTCTTAGCCACAGATCAAATTCTAACAAAGACTAGAGGGAAAACAACTTTTTTTTAATGATGTAAAATACTTTCCCTTACAAATTCAATAAGAAATATGAGTTTGCTTCAAAGGCTTAATGAGAAAGATTTTTAAAACACTGGGAAAGGCTTAAGGTATTTATGAGTTCTCTGTTGGACTTTAGCCTGAGCTACTTTTCTTCAACTGGGCAAACACAAATTCCTCAGTCTACAATTAGCAGTGAGTATACAAATAGGTGCATGTAAATAGCCCCAGGCAGGCATAAAGAATTGGAGGGGTGGAGGAGAGAGGGGAAGGAAGATCCAGCCCTACAGGTTAGAATTCCAGCTCACCAGAGAGAAACAGGCCTGGGATTTTTTTCTTTTATGAGAGATGTTTACTGACTTATTCCAGTTCAATTGTCACTGGGAACTACTCATAACTTCCTCAGTTGGACAGGCTCAAACTGGCTTGACTCCTAACGGGGCCCCTCCCCCGGACATTAGTAGAACATCTCTATTCTTAGGTTTTTCTACCCTCTGAGCTCTAAGGCACTGATGTCATGAACAGGGAATGGAGTCCTTGGAAGGGGGAACTTGAGCAGATGTCAGATGAGTAAAGGATCCGGTCCATCCATGTAGGGATTTCCTACACGGCCAGCCTCCACCTCCAGAGTCCAAAAACACTTTTCCCCCTAGTCTGCAAGCTGCATTTAAGGCAGACACACTCATCTTTTTTTGATTGGGGCTAAGAGGTGGGTGGGAAGGGAAGAATGATGACAAAGGAATGAATGAAGTTTGTGCTGCTTGAAGATCTTCCTAGGAAAAAACTATTCCATTTAGTTCTGCTTTCTGTATCCTCTTGGGAAGGGAACATTTATAACAACTAGAGAAAAGCTATTAGAATAAGTTACAGCATTCCCAATCTGAATCCAAACTCTGTAAACAATGACATTGCTCCTGAATAATAACTGTGGCAAATTGAAAAGTTGGTCACATTTGTAGGAGCAAACCCTCTCCCAGCTTCAGAAATATCTTTATGGTCTCTGGAACAACCCTATCTCCACCCTCGATTCCCAGTAAAATCTATTTAAAAGGAAGCAGTATGATACAGTGGAAAGAAGATTGGGTCTAGAGTCAGGAAATCTGGCTTCAACTCAATCTGAAACATTCCTGCTTACATAACCTGGGCCTCAGTTTCCTCATCTGTAAAATGGAGCTATACTAGATAGTCTCTGGTGTCCTATATAGTTCTTGATCTATGAATTCTATGACCAAAGTTCAAATCCTACTTCTAATGCCTGTAACTTGGAGCAGATTTCCAATAACTCTCCATAAGACTAAACATCCTTATTTGTAAAATAAAGGAACTAGACAGAATGACCTTGGCCATCCCTTGTAGCTCTAAATCTATGATCCTAGAATTTTAACACTAGGCAAAGGAAAACGAAGTAATATTGAATTTCAAATTCAACTCAATAAATATTTATTGAGTTCCTACTATGTGCAAAGCATAATGCTAAGTGCTGGGGACCAGATTACAAAAATGAAACAGTGCTCTCCAACATGGAGTTTGCATTCTACTGAAGAGAAATGAGATGTTCATAGATGAATTAATATGAGAAACAGAAATAAGGAGAGACAGAAAAATACAAAGAAAGACAGAGATATAGAGAGGGAAGGAAGGAAGGAAGGAAGGGAGGAAGGGAGGAAGGGAGGAAGGGAGGAAGGGAGGAAGGGAGGAAGGGAGGGAGGGAGGGAGGGAGGGAGGGAGGGAGGGAACTCTTCCTAGAAAATATGGCATCTGAGATGAGACTTTGAAGGATGCTCAGAATTTCAAGAGGCAGAGACCAGAAAGAACATTCTACACAGAGTTTCACCCATTTAAATGCACAAAGGGAGGGAATAACCAGTTTTGTACTAAGAAGGCTAGTTTACCTGGAATGCAGAGTATGAATAGGGAGTGTGTGACATTAGCCTAGAAAGATAGATCAAAGCAAAATTGTGAATAAATGGCAAGTAAAAGACTTTTTGAAGAGCCACTGAAGCATCTTGACATGGTCATAGTTTAATTTGGCTACTGAATGGAGAATAGACTAGACTAACAGTTCTCAGCATAGAACCCACAACATCCTGAGGGATCCCCAAGCTCCTTCCAAGGGATCCATGAGATGAAAAGTATTTTCCTAATACTGCAATGATGTTACTTGCTTATTAAAATATATTTCTGTGTGAGTCTGGCCTTTCTTCATTTATTTCAATCAAAACATCAAATCCTGACAGACTGAATTAAGAAACAGAGAAGAATCCTACTATCTTCCATGAAGATAGACACTTAATGAGATTTGCAATAATCTGCAAACCAATGCCTCTTTGTCTTTCTTTGTCTCTCTCTCTATATATACATATATATATATATATATATATATATAATTTTGGAAAATTTCTCTTTCATTAAAATAGTCACTGGTATTAACATGTAATGGGATTGTTATTTAAATGAATAAATACATTTTTAAATTTATCAATTTTAATTTTTTATATCTAAATATTGATATATCTAAATGTTGAGGAGCTCTTTGGGGAAAAGCAGAACAATTAGAAAGTCAATGCAATAATTCAAACAAGAGATAATGAGAGTCTGAATTAAGGTGGGAGAGAGAAGGGGAATGGCAGGCATAATCTATGTTGGTAAATGTTTAATAATTGGCTTTGAAAAAAATGTACTCACAACACACTTTTAAGAGAATAATCTCAGGGGCAGCTAGGTGGCGCAGTGGTTAGAGCACCAGCCCTGAAGTCAGGAGGACCTGAGTTCAAATCTGGTCTCAGATACTTCCTAGCTGTGTGACCCTGGGCAAGTCACTTAACCCCAATTGCCTCAGAAAAAAGCAAAAAAAAAAAAGAGAATAATCTCCATTATTAAAATGTTCTCCATCAATTTCTTAAATATGTGCAATCAACAAAACAATAAATCAAACCTTGATTTTCTAATATTTTCCAATTTCCAAAGTATAAATGTTCACAATGAAAATTTAACAATCAGCTCCCTGAAGCTGCTTCCAGCTTACTCTTAGATATGAGAGATAGCACAGAGATAGAATTAATAAAACTTGGAAACTGGACATTGGAAAGAGAGGTAGGAAATGTGATGACTTTCAGGTTTTATACCTCAGTGATTGCAAAAATGGTTCTCTCAACATAAATGGGGAAGAAAATTATTTGTTTTAAAGATGTTGAGTTTGAGATGTCTATGGGTCATCCAGATGGTGATGTCCAGCAGGCAACTGGTGATAGTGGATGAAAGAGATCAAGAGACATGAGCTGAATATGTATGTCAGGAGTCATCTACATAAAGATGATCATTCTGACCACGGGATAGGATACTATGACCAAAAGAGAGAACAGGCAAAGAGGGCCTACAACAGAGATCTGAGGTTGAACCATACAAGAGGAACAGGAAGATGGATGATGCTCCAGCAAAGAACCAGAGGGGAACAATGTCACATTAAATGAGAAGAAAGTAGCTGAGAGAAAGTAGTAGCCAACAGTGTTGAGGTCAAGAAGTATGAGTATTTAGTGTTTTGGCAATTATTTGAGTTTTAGCAATTAAAAAATTGTTGGTAATCTTGCAGAAGACAATTTTAGCTGCATGGGGTGGAGGCAAAAGTCAGCTAGAAAGGGGATGCAACAAATATAAACAGCTTTTGCTAACAGTTTGTCAGTGAAAGGGAAGAGAGAGGATAGTATCTGTCTTTGATGACTTCTGGAAAAATTACTACTATTTGAGCAAGGCACATTCAGCTCTAGCTCTATATTTTTATTAATCTTAGGACTATAACTTTAGAAGACTGTAGAATTTCATCCTACAGAGACGAGCTTTATAGCAGAGCCTTTCTTTGCCATGCAGACAGAAATTATGCCTTATACTCCTGAAATTATATCTCACAGTCATTTAGAAGGACTACACTAGGGATTTAGGGGCACTTTCCAGAAATGTTTCTACCTGCTTAATAAAAACCAACCTAAACCAAGGGTTTTCCTTGGCCTTACACAAGAAGATCAAAACAATGACTTTTAGGATAAAAGAGCTGATGTTAGAACTACACAAATTCTCCTGATACGAAAATGGAATGTTCTTGGAGTGTAAAGCATTTGAATTTGGAGACACCTTACCCATTTAAACAAGAACCACATCAATCTGTGTAAAAAGTGGGCAAAACCACATTTGATTTGGTAGTTGCCCAACAGGATCTCAAGAAGTAGAAGGCAGAGCAGGCTAGGGCAAGCGGAAGGAAGTGCAGCTAGATAAAAGCAATTTCCAAACAGGCCACTGGATTCCACTTTGTTGAAATCTCACACACCCCAGTCCATGTGGTAACAGTGACTCATCATGGGCAAATTTTACTGACATCTCGATCTGGGTCATGACTCTTCACTTGATTCCAAAATAAACTCCACCTTCACCATGAACTATTCAAGTGGCAAAGGCTCTTCATTATCCCACTTCTCCCCCCACCCCACCAACCAAATATTAGGCTTTAATTCATTCATTAAGTGCCTGCTTTAGACAAGGCACATCTCCCTTCAACACATTCTGGAAATATCTTACTATTCTTTGAGGAAGACATATTCAGCCTTCTCTCTGTGCTTTTAAGAATGCTGTTCTCTTTGCCTAGAGTTGTTATTTTTCAATTGTGTCTGACTCTCTATGACCCCATTTGGGGTTTTCTTAGCAGAGAAACTGGAGTGTTTTGCCATTTCTTTCTCCACGTCATTTTTATAGAAGAGGAAATGGAGGCAGACAAGCTAGGAAGTATCTGAAGCCAGATTTGAACTCAGGAAAATGAGTCTTCCTGACTCCAAGCTTAGCATTCTATCCACTGTGTCAACTAGCTGCCCTTGCTTATGCCTTCCTAAAATGGCCAAGGAATCCCCCTACCTCCATGAAGCCTTTCCTGGCACTTCAAGTCTACACTGATTGGCTCTTTCTTGAACCCCTAGAGCATTTACTTTATTGTCCAGACCTCTCCTTTTGCACTTCCACATATTGACCTTTTATGCTTCGTATCTTCTCCTAGAAAAATAAACTTCAGCAGAAACCATGAAAACAGAGAACACTTTGATATTTGTTGATCCTTTCTTTATATCCCCAACACATAACACTATACCTGACCCACAGTAGGCAGGCACTTTATTTTTATTAATGGATTGAGGTAGAAAGGCAAAGGGGAAAAAAATCAACCAGCTTAGAGAAAAGAAAATTCTAATCCCTCTGTTTATATTAAGTAGAATGTTTTCTTCTCCACTCTTTTCCTCCCCTCTCCCTAGCACCAAGGATATCAGAAGAAGGAATTGTTAGTAAGAAACAAACTCCAAGGACTAAAGGAAGTTCAGTATTCTCAAGATATATAAGAAAGGAACAGAGGAAACAACCTCTAAGTTATTTATCCAGAAATCCTTCCTTATATCTATTTCTTTCTTTCTTTTTAAAGAGGTCATTGGAGTTAGGTGATTTGCCCACGGTCACACAGCTAATAAGTATCATCTGAGGCTGGATTAGAACTCATGTCCAGTGTTCTATCTACTATGCCACCTTATTTCTACCTTAAGTTTCTCTTCCTCAAGAGAAGCTCTTTTCATCAGAATCCCTTCCCAACTTTCTCTGTTTCCACCTCTCCTGGCACCCCAAACTCCCTAGTCTCTGACCACTTCCCCTTTCTCCCACAGAAATAACAATCAATCCCAGGCACTATTCATATGCACACATGTAGTACTTAAATAGATTCACACATTAAGTAATAAACAAATACATGAATCTTTGAAATTCTGCAGCTGCTTATCTAATGTATGAAGACTACCTAGGAACCTTAAAAATTCTCTCTGTCTCTGTTTCTCTGTCTCTCTCTCTCTGTCTCTGTATGTATCCATCTCTGACTCTCTCTCTCTGTCTTTCTCTCTCTCTGTTTCTCTCCCCCCCTCTGTGTGTGTATGTTTCTCTCTCCCTCTCTGTTTCTCTCTCCCTCTCTCTCTGTCTTTCTCTGTCTCTGTCTTTCTCCCTTTCTATTTCTCTCTCTGTCTCTCTCTGTGTGTCTCTGTCTCTGTCTCTGTGTCTCTCTCTCTCTCTCTCACACACACACACACACACACACACACACACACACACACACACACACACACACACACACACACAGTCTAAGGGAAATTATATTACCAGGACCTCTGGTCAAATCAGCTCAAAGCTCTACAGTAGCTCCATAGTATCTTAAAACCCTTAGGACATCTGAGCTGACTGAATCACAGCCTCTGGGAGCAACATTATCCATTCACTACTAATTAACCACAAGCAGATTTAATTCTCAGAAACAGCTGATTTTAAATGTATTGTGACTGAGTTTAGTCCTGCTTATTGAGCTCTGGAAATAACCAGGCTACTTTAAAATGCTACTATAATAATAACATTAAATCAGTGACTATTGTAGAATCTCAGTAGCCACTGAATCCAACTGCTACCAGAAAGAGGATCCCTCCCTCTACAACATGCCAAAAGCTACTCATACAACTTCTCCTTGCAGATCTCCAGTGACAGGGAACTCTCTCTCCTGAGGCAGCTGGCCCTACCTACTGGACAGCTGTAATTGTTCTGTAATTTTCCCTATCATTTAGCTGAAACCTGTTTCTCCTACATTCATCCTCAGTGCTGCTGGTTCTACCCCCTGGAACTAAGCAAAACAATCTTTTGCTGGAAAGAGAACTAATCTTTAATCAGCTTTTTTTTTGTCCAATATTCAGATGAGAATAGGTCTCCAACTCTTTGGACATACAACAAGGTAAACCTAGCTCCCTCCTTCCAAATAGTGTGTGCTATGTTAGACAATAGCATTTGACCATCTGTCAGTAGCTCTTTAAGTGCCAATAATATTCTTTCTTTTGTCAATTGTTATTTGCAGTTCCAAATTTTCTCCTCCCACACCTTTTGAGAAGGCAAATATGGGGTGTCTAAAGATTCAGATCTAGGTGTCATCCATGGTCTCCATTTACTTTCTTTGATCCACACCTGCCACTTCAGAAAATGTTCTCTTCCCTTAGCTCATCATGAATATATATAAATACACATACATACATATATATACATACATATATATGGCTGAGGCAGTTGAGGTTAAGTGACTTGCCAGGATTACACAGCTAGAAAGTATTCAAGTGTCTGAGGTCACATTTGAACTCAGGTCCTCCTGACTTCAGGGGTGCCACTCTAGCAACTGCACTATCTAGCTGCCCCTTGTTTGTATTTTTAATGGGGCATGTTTTTTTGTATAATGTCATAATATATGTGTCCCTGTTTTATCTTTCCTACTTGACTCAGGTTGCAGAGAAGCAGGGCTGTGTATGATCCAGATCCTTATGACTTACTTGATATTGTTTGCGACTTTGAAATCCATTTCTCTCCCTGAGCCTCAGCTTCCTTACCCTTATAACCAGTAGAGTTATGTTGCCCATGTCCCTTCTCCATTCCAAGGGCCACTGCCCTATATCAGGTCCTTATCTCCTCACACCTGAACTATAGCAATAGTCTTTCTAATTGGACTCCTGCTGTGATTCTTGCCTCATTCCAATCTAGTCTCCTCTCAGCTGCCAAAGAGATTTTCCTAAATTGTAGGGCTGACCACCCACCACCTCCATTTCCAAATTCAATGAATTCCAGGAGCTTTCTATTGCATACATCCACATTCAAATACAAAGTCCTTTGTTTGGCAATTGGATTTCTTTGAAATCTGGCCTCTTCCTTCCTCTATTACTCTCCACACATTATTTGAGTTGGGCTTGAAAGGATGAGTAGGAATTAGATGTGCAGCAAAATGGGTAAGGGCATTGCAGGTTTGTAAAAGTACCACTGGAGCAAAGGGAAGTGGAAAGTTTAGAGCCAACCATCCTGGTTTGTTTGCCATTCTTTATATACGTGCCCCCATGTGCTGGCTCTATGCTTTGGCACCAGATATTCCCCATGGTAATGCCCTCTCTCCTTACCTCCCTGGCTTCCTACAAGCCTTCTATAGGAGGCCCTTCTTCTAATGTCTCCCCCTTCAATGTTACCTTCCCTCTCACCTGCATTTCTCTTTTATTTATAAGTTGTTTTGATTTTTACTTAAATATTATTATTTGTTTTATTTACATTTTCCCCATTCAAATGTAAACTGGGGGGGGGGAGCCAGAAGCCATTTTGCCTTCCTTTCCATCTTCAGTGCTTAGTATAGACAGCAGTCCTTCCTCACAAGATTATTGCAAGCAAAGCATTTGAAAACTGGAAAGTACTTGTGTAAGTGTGAATTATTACTAGTTTTGTCATTAAGAACAGAGACTTAAGATTAATTTCTGACTTCTCAGAAGAGTAGAAAGGCTTCACGAGTAGCAAGAAGCATAATATGTAATATTTGTGAAGTTTTAAAAGCTGAATTTGAATAGTCAAAAGAAGAGATGGGATTCTTAAAATTTTTCCCCTCACAAACACTTTTCACCAAAGAAATTTTTATGCTACCCAGGGTATATAATATATAAAATAGTATGCAAATTAAACATTAACTAATAATACAATACAATTTTCCAACAGCCACATTCTGTTATAAGACCTCATATGGCATCATGATGTACTGTTTAGGAAGCTTTGAATTACCTCACCACTGTAGGTTGTTCCTAAGCACTATCTTTGGAGTGGTCTCTACTCCAGATCCACATCTCCAACTGCTTTTCTGGGATCTTAACTTGAATATCCCACAGAACTTCCAAGTCAACCCACCCCAAACCAAGCTTACTGTCTTCATAAAACCTGATTTCAGAAAAGACTGGAAAGACATACATAAACCGACAGTGAGTAAAGTAAACAGAATCAGGAGAATAATGTCCACAGTAATAGTAAGATTGTATGATGATCAACTGAGACTGACAACTCTTTTCAGCAATAAAATGATCCAAGACAATTTCAATAGACTTGAGATGGAAAATGCCATCTGCATCCAGAGAGAGAACTACAGAGGCTGAATGCCAATCTAAGCACACTATTTTCACCTTTTTTGTTTGTTTGCTACTTCTTCCTTGTAATTTTTCCCTTTTGTTCTGATTTTTGTTTCCCCAAATGACTAATATGGAAATATGTTTAAAATGATTGTACATCTATAACCTAAATCAGATTGCTTTCTGCCTTGGAGAGGAAGGTGATAAGAAAGGAAGGAAGAATAAAAAATGGAACTCAAAATCTTACAAAAATAAATGTTGAAAACCATCTTTACATGAAATTGGAAAAATAAAATACTATTGAATAAAACAAAATAAAGCCTCCTTCCTCTTCCTTTACTTCCCGTTGGCACCAGCAGTGAGCTCCTGTGTCCATACAATCTTACTTAGGTTTAAGCTTTGACTCTTCTTTTTCTCTTGTCTCAGTTGTACTGCAAGTCAGCAATATCCCTTTGCTTTCTTTTCCTATAGCATAGCTCCAATATAACCCTTCTCCCTTTCTCCCTTCACTTTCTCCCTTCAAACAATCTTCCACACTTCTATCACATTTATTTATTCCTTTTTATAACAAGAGCTGGTGAGGTTACTCCTCTTCTTAAACATCTTCCATGCCTTCTCACTACCTACTAAGTAAAGTTCTAATTCTGTTGCCTGCCATTTAAAGAAGGCCTAGATCAATCTGGTACCACTCAATCATTCTAGTTTTCTATCATCATATTATGCACCTTATTCTCTACATGGTAGTCAGACTAGATAATTCTCCCAACGTCCTGACTCACTTTGAACTTTTTCCACTTCTGTGCCTTTGCTTATATTGTTCCCAATTCTCCCTTTTCAGTCTTCTTAAACTTTACTTCTCGGGGTAGCTAGGTGGCGCAGTGGATAGAGCACCAGCCCTGAAGTCAGCAGGACCTGAGTTCAAATCTAATCTCAGACACTTAACATTCCCTAGCTGTGTGACCCTGGGCAAGTCACTTAACCTCAATTGCCTCAACAAAAAGAAAACAACAACAACTTTACTTCTCAAGATGGACTCTCTGATCCAATGATCCTGACCCCTGGTTGCTCCACAAACTAGGTCTGGTTGTTAGTAATGTCAGGAATGTTCTTCTTCTACTCTGCCTACTGGTCTCTCTGATTTCTTCTAATTCCCAACTACAATCTAACCTTCTATAGAAGCCTTTCCCAGATCCTCTTAATTCCCTTTTTGTTAATTATTTCCTATTTACCCAGTATGTAGTTTGCTTTGTATATATTTGTTTTCATGCTGTCTCACCTATTAGATTGCATGCTCCTTGAGGGTAGGCATTGGGTTTTTTTTGCCTCCTTTTGTATCCCCAGAATTTGGCAAAGGGCCTGGTACAGAACAGGTGCTTAATAAATTCGTGACAACTGATTTTTCAACAAGCTCTCTGAATAATCCCAGAGAAATAAGGAAGGGCTGTGTGGCAAGACTAGAGACTGCATAATATGATCTCAATATTCAGAAGAAAAAGGGATTGAAATCTTCAAGCAAAAAGCCTTTTCCTTATCTCTAAAATGGGAATGAATTTCCCTACTCTGCCCACTCCATGGTGATGCTGGCAGGATTAAATGAGGTACCAGGTATGAAGATGTTCTTCCCCCCCTTTAAAAAAAACCCACAAAGCACTCTAAAATGTGAATGACTGCAGCAATCAGCAAAATCTGACAAAGACTAGCATAAAGAGATATTTTTTTTAGAATCTTCTTTCTTAAAGCAAACAAAAATGTCCCTTTTTCATAATTTGGATCCTTAGCTTTCTCTAATTTCCAATGCTTGTGAAATCCACATGGGAGAAATTTGATGGAGTGGACAGATATGGAGGCAATCAATTTGTTCTTTCCTTCCCAAGGTAACAGATAGCTTGAGGAATTACTAAAGCAAGTTGGCCCTTATCAGATAACTGCTATGGATTTTAATTCTTTGCTTTTTTAGAAAGATTATATAACATTCCCCCTTTTAATTTGTAGTTAATTATGAGGAAATGAATTTATTTTGGTTTTAGGGTTCACAAATAGAAGACACTAATGGTTTTGTAAATTAATTTCAAATCTGGCTCCATAATTTCTGGAAATAAGATAATATTATCTTTCCTTATGATTGTTTTTAGAGGAAAATGGAAACAGAACCCATCCCCAGATACTGCATAAAAAAGTCCAATTAAGTTTCTCTTGAAAAACTGCAATATTATATTGTCATCCAGGGCAAACTTACATTACAGTATGAAGGATTATAGCCATAAACCTAAAAGGGCTCAAATGGGCTAGACAGAACAACACTGGGCTGGCAAGAGGATAGACAAGCATTCCTAAGGGCCCATTTCCAATTTTTACCATCGGTAATTCTAATGAGCTCAGCAAGTGTCATTGAGCTCATCCTTCCATTAAGTGGGTTTGTAAAAGCACCCTGCATAGACAAGGGGAATGAACAACAAAGTATCTGCCTAACATTTTGGGAGAGAGCTGGAGGGGGGGAGAGGGAGAGGGAGAGAGAGAGGGAGAGGGAGAGGGAGGGAGAGAGAGGAAGAGGGAGAGGGAGGGAAGGAGAGAGGGAAGAAGAGAGGGAGAGGGAAAGGGAGGGAGAGAGGGAGGGAGAGAGGGGGAGAGGGAGAGAGAGGGAGGGAGAGAGAGAGGGAGAGATGGCCTCTATGTATCACCCCCTGGTAGCTAATAGTCTAGTCCTGCACACTCCCCCAAAACTGAGAAGCCAAAAGGGTCACAGTTTCCCTGATAGCAGCCCAATGTTCAGAGAGTCCTGAATAAGGCAAATAATACTGGATTTTGGAACCTCAGCTCTGCTATTAACTCCTGAGCCCTGGGCCTCAGTTTCCTCATCAGGTAGTTCAAATTTTGGGATCAAAGCAATCCATAAAGATCATTAACTAAGGCATGGAAGATTGTGATGCAATGTTGCCCACATGCATGATGAAATAATGGTTTGATCAATCAATAAGCATTCATTAAATACCTGCTTTATATGCCAGATATGATGCTAGATACTGGAGAGTTAAAGATAAACATAAAATAATCCCTACTTTTCAAAAAATGCAGCAGAGAAAATAGAGCGCACAAGTGTGCGTATATGTGTGTGTGTGTGTGTGTGTGTGTGTGTGTGTGTGCACATATAAAGTAGATACAGTGCAGTGGGGGTGGGAAGACCACAAGCAACCCATACAGTCTAGAAAGGCTTCATGTAGAGCAAGGCTTCTTAAACTTTTTTAACTCATGACCTCTTTTCATCTGAGAAATTTTTATATAATCCCGGATATGTAAAGTAGGTATACAAATCAAACATTTACTGATAATAAATCATAATTTCAAGACATATGGGCTCACAAACTACAATTTAAGGAGCTGGGCTATAGAAGATGGCATCTGCCCAGAGTCTTGAAAGAAACTATAGATTCATGAGACACTGTAATACAGAGAATGTATTTGCATTTGAACAGGAAAAGGAACAGTCTTAAAGCTAAAGGGATAAAGGTGAGAATTCACACAAGAATATTTTTAGTATTTGAATACTTATGCAGCCACAGGTTTATTGTACACATCAAATGAGAACAAGAGTACAAGTATTATATAAATGTCAGTTGTGGGTATTATTTTTATTATTATGTAGTTTCTGGGAGTCTGGACCACAGTTTATTTCCTTTTCCCCACCTACAAAAGGGCAAACAGGGCAAGTTAACCCAACATCCATGCTCCACTGGCTTTTGAGTGAGTCATTTATGAGCTTTTTTTAAAAAAAAAATTCATTTAGATATTTGAGGGCCAAAAGTTCAAGGCACTGTGGGAGATACCAAGAAGACAAGTTCCTGTCCTCATGGAACTTCCAATCTGGTTACAAAGGAACCTACCCAGACAACTAGAATACAAAGTGATAAATCACATCCCAGATGAGGTCCTTTCTACACCCATTGCTACACTGAAATGAAAGTCTTCAAATCCTTCTCAATTTATGGATCACTCAATCTCTCCTCTTTCCCTCTTGTCTCATAGACTGGGACTTCTCCTAATCTCTTTTCCTTTGCTTCTGGCCTTATATCATCTTACCTCTTCCTGTCCCTTGCTTCATCAATCTTCCTTTGCCTCTCTTACATCACTCTATGCAGCTTATTGAATAAAGCTCAGATTTCTTAGCCTATCCCTCAAGGACTTTCACTGTGTAGAGGACCTTTCCATTTCCCTTTCACATATTTTATATACTCCCAGTAAAAATGAAATACATACTGTTCGCTTAACACAATTCATACTTCCCTACATTTCTTACCTATGCTTCATGTGAACTTTACCTGTCCCCACATCTACCTATTAAAATTTTACTTAGAACAGGGGTATTTGCATTCTTTATGGTGTAAAATCTTAAACTAAAGAGATGAGGTTCTGATAGTGGAATTTCATGCAACACCTTCTGAGTAAGGTGACTTTGGGGGTAACAATCCTCCCAGCTTCTGGAATATCACAATATATAGTAAGCATTCTCTAAGCAGGAATTCTTTTGCATACTAAGCATTCCATAAATATTTTTTGAATAAATGAATTCTTGAAAGTGGTCTCCCTGGTTTTGTAGGAGCTTCCCAAGCAAAAGGTCACCAAGATTATAGCTGCCTTGAGCTAGAGAGTAATTCAAAATGCATAATGAGATGTTCATAATTCCACAACTGCCAGGAATAAAAAGAAACACAGTTCTCTCACATAATCCTTGCTATCTACTTCCCCATCCAAATATTCCCCAGCAGTCTCATGCAAGAGAGGCTACCTTTTAGCCAACCTCATTAAGGCTAATCTTGACCATTTTTCCAATGCAACTTAAGGGTGGGACAGACAGATACACACACACACACACACACACACACACACACACACACACACACACAAAACACCAAAGCAGGAATTCAGAGCCATAATTCTACATCCAACTTATGGATAGTCTTTGACTAAGATGTTATTTTCCTGAATTACATGGTTCTCTACAGATTTCCCTGACCACTCTAGGGCCCAAGGATTTCTTCCTCCTCTGAATTCAGATGTCTATAGTACGCACAAGGAGACAAAGAAACATAAGATACTGCCCTTACTCTGAAGGAGCTATTTTAATCATGGCTGCTGCAGGTGGGAGGAGGGACAAGCTGCCCTGAACTGAGCCCAGTAGACATTAGGTGCCAGCACTTAGAACATCAGTTGGAAGAATAGTTTCAAATTTGAAACCCTGTAAATGCTAACTACTAGTGATGTGACTTTGGACAAATTGTGCCTCTAAAACTTTTGTTTCCTCATCTGTTTAAAAAAAAAAAAAAGATTAGAACTAGATGATTTCTAAGGACCCTTTCATACTAAATGTATGATCTTCTGGTCTGAGTTTGAATCCTGGTTCTGCCACGCTCTTTCCTGAATGACCTCAACTCTCTGGGCCCCAGTTTCCCCATCTGTAAAATAAGAAGGTTGGAGTAAATTATTAAGAAAGTTCTCAGTTGAAAATCCTTTGGTCTTAGTTTTTTCATGCCTTTTTCTCTCTGTTATCAATGTCACAGAAAGATTGAATTAGGGAATGAAAAATTCTCCAAAAAGAAAATTGAGTTTCCACAATCAAATCAATGAATTACAAAGTATGATTCTGGGCAAGTGACTTAGCCTGTCTATGTCTCATCCTCCTTGTCTATAAAATTGAAAGGGCTCTAAGGTACTTTCAGGCTCTAACTCTCTGATCACATAATATGAAATGTCAACTCTATAAAACAGGAAAAGGAGATTCATTCTTCTTGGGTTTGCTCTTTTCTGTAAACAGGTCAAAGGCACACTGAAATTTAAGAGAAGTTTTTACTCAGTTTTTTAACATTAACTTTATATTATCTGAAACCATAAGTAGTACAGGCATATAAAAATCATATCTAAAAACTGCCCTACAAGATTTCTACCTCAACTTTTGTTTAAAGTGAAAGGTTTTATCTCCGAATCTCTGAACTGACTGGTCTTACTAGTTAATCAAGAAAGACTGTTACAAGGGCAGCATGAAAGAATGAGCATATCTAAAATAACTATCCCTAAAACATAGAGGATCTATTTCTATGATTAAAAACAAAATATAAATCCTATAGATAATACACTGATTTTTTTTTCTCCTCGAAAATTTTCTCAGAGAGCCAGACATGATAAACCACAAAATAAAATCCATGCACAGCCCACCCCTGCCTGGCCAAAGATCAGTTAGTTCTGGGTGAGTCAGGCACATTTTAAAAGTGGTGAGTGATTAAGGAGGTTGCTTTTATTTTTCTGCCTCTAAACTTCCTGGGGGATTTCCGATGGGATGAGAAGACTAGTGGACATACTAAGGAAGCTGCTGAGACTCTGCTACTTATTAGCATTACTGAGCACTTCAGGCCTTTGGCTTCCACCCACTCCATTATAAACAACCCAGGATCAAGAAATTCTGTGTTAAGGCAACTAGCAGACATTGATAACCAATGTATACTAGGTAACATTTTAATCAATGAAATGAATGTGAACTAAGCTCAAGACACAGTTCCTGTTCTCAAGGAGTATGCAATTCAGTTAGGGATGATAAAGACCAAGTGTTCTTAAGGACTGAGAGTTCAGAGGTGGACTAGTAGCTTGAGAAGTCTTTGTGAAATAAGAGAAGCTAGATTTAAACTTTAAAGGATATATAGGCCTGGGAGGAATGAAGAGGAGTGGGATTTCCCAATTGGGCATGGAATCAGGCCAATTAACCTCTTAACTTTCTCAGATTCCTTAAAAAATAAAAGAAAAAAGTTTTAAACCACATAACTGTTTTTAAGGGAAAGGAGGGAGTGAGAAATAAAATGCCTGGTTAGACATTTTACACTAGCTCTCAGACAGTGTAAATATTTTTTCATTCATGAACCTGGCTGAGTATGTTCTACAGTTCTCCTGTTTGTCCAGTATTGATGAGATCTGGTTTTGGTTGGAGGCTCCTAGAAGGGCCTGCTTTGCTTGCTGAACAGAATCAGACACAGTAGTATGTATATTTGGAAATTTAATGAATATTTGAGGTGGGGGAGAATCTTACTTTTTGATAATAGACACAAGTTTCATATATCTCAGGAAGTAGCATGATGTTCAAGATGACAAAAATGAGGGCCTTTCTAACCCTTTTGAAAATATAACCACTGAATTTAAGAGATAAGTTGCCCTGGGCAGGAGATGTGTGTGTGTATCGGGGAGAATCAGAATCCTAGAATCTTCTCAGATTCTGGGACCTCCAAAGCCATCCTGGCCAACTCAAATCTGTACAAGAATACTCTCAATGGCATCACTGAATTTTTGAAGATTTCCAATGATGAAGAACTCACTACCCCACAAAGCAGCACAGTCCACTTTTATATTCAGGTTTGAAACATCTACTCTGTGTATATTCTGTGCTAGGTATTATGGGGAAAACTAAGGGAAAAAGGAGGTATAAGATGTGGTCTGTCTTCAATTGCTTATAATACAGCTGGAAGAATAGGATATAGTTCGGTATGGGACAAATAACCAGACAGATTCATTAAAGCTTGTGGACAGAGAGATCACTGTGGATTGGACTTGTTTGGGAAAAGGAAGGGCTTTGTAGACAGATGAAGGGGAGCAGTTGGATATCCCAATGAAGTGTGATGTCAGAATCATGCTTTAAGCAATTTAGAAGATATAAGAGAAGTACAAGACAGTCCTAGCCCTCAAGGAGAAGCCAACTCCAGCTGTGTTATCAGCTGTGTGAATTGGCCAAATTATTTCCCCTTCTCTAGGCCTTGGCTTCCTCCTCAGTAGAATGAAAGAAAGGAGAAGGGAAAGAGAGAATAGCTCTTCTGGCTCTAATATTCTTTGATTGGAGAAAAAAAAATCAAAGGTATGGTTTTAGGTATAATACCCTTTACATACAACTTGCCTAGCAAATGTGTCTTTTCAAAAAAAAAACAGTTACTTAGCATTTTTCAGCTTCCATGTAACCATCACTCCCAGGGAAAATGTGTTCTCAAAGGGCAAGCCTCCCCCACAAGGGAGTGAGGGTGAGGGTGAGAGGAGAGAGGTTTCCTGGTGAGGTAGACAACTATAATAAATTATTTTACCCCCAGCAGTTATAACCCACATGTTGGGTTTTGGCTCTCAGTAATGACCCAACTCCAGAATTAGTCAGCAGCTGGGCTTTCTATTATAACAGTCCCTCCTACAAGAATTAGATGAAGTTTCAAGTTTCTAGTTCCCCCTCAACACAATTTAGTGATGGTCTATTATTTTTAAAACAAAGAATAAAAACAAATTCCATCATTATCCAACTTAACAATTTAAAAGAAAGATAAGTTTATATGTGCTAGGTCAGACCAGCATAGGTTTCAAACATGAATTTAATTGTTGAAAATATTCAACTAATGTTTATTATCTACCATATGTTAAAGCCTCAGAATACAAAAAATAGACACAGATCCTATCCTCAAAGAGCTTGCAATATAATATGGAAGGTGATAATTATGCAAGAATAAGATAAATCAAAATGTGATACAAGTAAAAGGTCCAAGCAAAGTCCTCTGAAAGATTTGTGCAGAAAAAGTGAAGGGAGAAGAGAGAGCTCAGGGAAGGATTCATGGAACAGAGGTTGACTTCCTCATAATGAGAAAATCTGTGGAGTCCTATAAATGCTGAATTAATATTGTCTTATTCCTATTCCTATTTGAGGGCAGCTTGTGACACTAAGAATAAAGCATAGGGGCAGCTAGGTGGTGCAGTAGAGAGAGCATCAGCCCTGAAGTTAGGAGGACCTGAGTTCAAATCTGGTCTCAGACACTTAACACTTTCTGACTGTGTGACCCTGGGCAAGTCACTTAACCCCAATTGCCTCAGCTTAA